>CM062623.1:22651662-22744083 GCA_025617555.3 Puccinia polysora
AAAGCATTAAAAATTTCAACAAAAACAAATGTATTCAAAAAAACAAAAAAAATGGTATTTTTGTCACACCACATATCTTTTTTGAACATTAAACTGATGAAAAGATTAATAATCAAGAAAATTTGACAGCAGCCACTAAAATTTTATTAAATCTAATACATAATCAAAATAAAACCACTTGTCTTGATGGTATACTCGAATTTGTTCATTACATAGAATTGAAATTCCAAATAATTCCATATCTTCTGTATTCCATGCATGCATTATGGTTACTTGGAATAATCATCACAAACTGCTACAAAATAATTTTGGAGGGGTTCCTACTCAAGTTAGAAACAGTTTTTCCTCAAAGTCAAAACCAAACCAAACCAAGTTCCAGGTGCTACACCTTCTGGCAGGTGCAGCCTTTTTTTTCATGGTGAGTTATATGAAATGAATATTTTTTTTTTAAAAAAAATGTCAAGTTAGAGTGTTGGTCACTTTGAATTGAATAGAACAGACAAATTGATCTTGAATCAGTCCTTGATTGCTTTAATTCTATGTAGGGAAATTTTTTCCCAGCAGGCACACCAATAGCTCATGAAAATCAGAGTTAGTCCAAATGTCTTTTGGGCGATGTATTTAGGGTACCTAAAATAAAAATTCAGAAAAGACTTGAGATTTATTTATAAATTTTGAATTGGGTGATTCTGGTATCAGTGCTCATTGGGGTGGTGTTGGGGCTGGGTCAAGAACTCACATTCTGCCTTGAAGTTTCATCCATCATTGAAAAGATAAAACTAGTTTGGATTATGGTCCTGCCATCATCAGTGAAGCAGTATCCTCATCTTCAACCTGTCATACATACATTCTACCATATCCTCTTTTTTTCTCTTTCTCTCTCCTCATCACTTTCTGCCTTTAAAAATTCATCCTTACCCTCCTCCTTCTTTCACCATGATGGTCAATGAATATTTTTTTATTTATTTTTTTCAGCTAAAATTCCACCTTGGCTATTTATCAAGCCCCAATTGTAAAATATTACTTTGTTTTTAGCTTATGATATGTCATTGAAAAAGAATGAAGATAACCACAACTTTCCAGATTGAAATTCCTTCCATCCAAGCTGAGAAGAATGCAATATTTACCCTTATTGATTCATATTGTGAGAAAGTTTCAATGATGTGTTATTTTGAAAGAAACCATGGCTCATGAATAGCTTTACAGGTGCTTGTTAATACAATTTCCCAAATTCAAAGACCAGGAATTAGGATAGTTTGAAGGGGAGAAGCTTGGCCTGGAAAAATTATTTTGGGCCATAAAATCACTCAGTGAGTCAAGTAAAAGTAGTGTGTGTGTCAAGATAAATCAGGATATTATTTTGTGGGCATAAAAAGACTGATGAAAAAATGTTATTGATGGGAAATATAATGCGCTTGTTTGGTTGAATATTCACCTCCCCCCCTCTCTGAATTCAGCCAACTATGCTACCAAGTGTAGTTTGAAAAAGGGTAATTTTTTTAAGGTTCATTAACTTTCAATAATTACTACTCTGATGCTTCAAAAAGTTAATTGCTTTTTATATTGATACTCCAAGGAATTTCTCATATTCCCCCTCATGATTTTTTTTTATCTAAGTTGGACCCAGAATATGTTGGAGTGAGTTAGAGGATTGTTGATGAATAGCTGGAAGAATGCATCAAGGGCTGATGGATGGATGATAGTTTGATTATCTTGATGGTGGTTTCTTAGTTTTATTTGATGCTTAATGGTCATGAGCTGTGATAGTTTTTACGTAGGAGTATCAGAATAAAATCAGAGTGATTTGTGTTAACAAAGAAGATTTAGAGGAAGATCAATGAGGAGTTGTAGGAGTGGGATGGTGATGATTCTTAGGAATAATCTCAGTAGCTGATGATAAATGATGGTGAATATTAGGGGTAGGAGTAGTTTGGTATGGTAGTGGGTTGATATATTGGGTCAAATTTGTGAGTTTCAATTTGAAATAGTTTTATTGAAAGATGTATGGTGTGGAGGGGCTTGGGGATGTAGTGGCAGGGGCTATGAATTGAATGCTGCTGCTGCTGCTGCTGATGATGGTGGTGGTGATAATAATAATGATGATGGGGTTGATAATAATGATGATTTTTTCTTTTTTCTTTTTTTTTTCTTTTTCTTTTTCTTTTTCTTTTTCTTTTTCTTTTTCTTTTTCTTTTTCTTTTTCTTTTTCTTTTTCTTTTTCTTTTTCTTTTTCTTTTTCTTTTTCTTTTTCTTTTTCTTTTTCTTTTTCTTTTTCTTTTTCTTTTTCTTTTTCTTTTTCTTTTTCTTTTTCTTTTTCTTTTTCTTTTTCTTTTTCTTTTTCTTTTTCTTTTTCTTTTTCTTTTTCTTTTTCTTTTTCTTTTTCTTTTTCTTTTTCTTTTTCTTTTCTTTTTCTTTTTCTTTTTATTTTTATTTTTCTTTTTCTTTTTCTTTTTCTTTTTCTTTTTCTTTTTATTTTTATTTTTCTTTTTTTTTTCTTTTCTTTTTCTTTTTCTTTTTCTTTTTCTTTTTCTTTTTCTTTTTCTTTTTCTTTTTCTTTTTCTTTTTCTTTTTCTTTTTCTTTTTCTTTTTCTTTTTCTTTTTCTTTTTCTTTTTCTTTTTCTTTTTCTTTTTCTTTTTCTTTTTCTTTTTCTTTTTCTTTTTCTTTTTCTTTTTCTTTTTCTTTTTCTTTTTCTTTTTCTTTTTCTTTTTCTTTTTCTTTTTCTTTTTCTTTTTCTTTTTCTTTTTCTTTTTCTTTTTCTTTTTCTTTTTCTTTTTCTTTTTCTTTTTCTTTTTCTTTTTCTTTTTCTTTTTCTTTTTCTTTTTCTTTTTCTTTTTCTTTTTCTTTTTCTTTTTCTTTTTCTTTTTCTTTTTATTTTTATTTTTATTTTTATTTTTCTTTTTCTTTTTCTTTTTCTTTTTCTTTTTCTTTTTCTTTTTCTTTTTCTTTTTCTTTTTCTTTTTCTTTTTCTTTTTCTTTTTCTTTTTCTTTTTCTTTTTCTTTTTCTTTTTCTTTTTCTTTTTCTTTTTCTTTTTCTTTTTCTTTTTCTTTTTATTTTTATTTTTATTTTTATTTTTCTTTTTCTTTTTCTTTTTCTTTTTCTTTTTCTTTTTCTTTTTCTTTTTCTTTTTCTTTTTCTTTTTCTTTTTCTTTTTCTTTTTCTTTTTCTTTTTCTTTTTCTTTTTCTTTTTCTTTTTCTTTTTCTTTTTCTTTTTCATTTTCATTTTCATTTTAATTTTCATTTTCATTTTCATTTTCATTTTCATTTTCATTTTCATTTTCATTTTCATTTTCATTTTCATTTTCATTTTCATTTTCATTTTCATTTTCATTTTCATTTTCATTTTCATTTTCATTTTCATTTTCATTTTCATTTTCATTTTCATTTTCATTTTCATTTTCATTTTCATTTTCATTTTCATTTTCATTTTCATTTTCATTTTCATTTTCATTTTCATTTTCATTTTCATTTTCATTTTCATTTTCATTTTCATTTTCATTTTCATTTTCATTTTCATTTTCATTTTCATTTTCATTTTCATTTTCATTTTCATTTTCATTTTCATTTTCATTTTCATTTTCATTTTCATTTTCATTTTCATTTTCATTTTCATTTTCATTTTCATTTTCATTTTCATTTTCATTTTCATTTTCATTTTCATTTTCATTTTCATTTTCATTTTCATTTTCATTTTCATTTTCATTTTCATTTTATTTTTCTTTTTTTTGGTGGAATATTATTCATAAATGGAAGATTTCATGTTTGAAATACACCACTTTGATAAAAAACTCCATTTTTGAATACACCAGTCAGGTTTTAAGTGTATTTTGGAAAACCAAAATTTAAAATTAATTTTTGGTTAAAAAAAGGTGGGTTTCTCATTGGAGGGTTTTAAAATTTGATGAACACTCTTTTAATTTGTTCTTGATCAGAGGTTTTTAAAAATATATCAATAAAAATTGAAAGAAATGAATGAACCATCCATGAATAAAGACAGAAGCTGCAAAAATTCTGTTGAAGAATAATATTCCATCAGGATTCTAGGGAGAGGCCTGAATTGATGGAAATCCATAAATCTTCCCAAACCAAGATTTTGATGGAAGATCTCAAATATCAACATTAGATCAAATTATCCCTGGGGATATAAATAAAATTTAAAAATAGGATTTTGAAACCAAAACAAGATTCCGTTCAAGGTGTGCAATTTTTATTCATTTACTATATTTTTGGAATTTAAGATCATGAATAAAAACAATTTTTGGTTATTTTTACGCTAAAAGTATCAATAAATTTGCTGCTTAAAAAGATAGCTCCAAATCAAAAAAATTCAAAAATCCTCTCTTATCAATATGGATTGAAATTTAAGAAATTTTTCAATTTCTTTGTTCAAAGGTTCCATTAAGTCACATTAACAACAAATTTTATGTCTCATCTTTGGCCAATGTTGAATTTGCAACTGTGTGGTTGCAAACTGGTGCAAAAAGCCATTTGCAACCCATCTGAGTTACAAATGGCTGTTCACAACCCATTTGAGTTGCAAATGGCTGTTTGTGACCCATCTGAGTTTTGAGTGGTTATTTATATATAGATATATATGTATTTGTAACATTTTGAATACCTTTTTTATCTATTATTTGTTTTTTTGATATGAATAAAAAAATAAAAAATAAATAAAAAATAAATGAATCAATTAAATTGAAAATATAAATGTAAAAGAAAAATACAAATTAATAAATAAATAAGTAAAAAATAAATCAATTAATTAAATTAAAAATATATTTTTTTTTGTGGGTGATGATAAATTCATGGCTCAAATGAGCCATGTACACAATTTATTTGAGCAATGTGGCACAGCTACACAGCTACATTTGAGCTGTGTAGAGCTCCACATGGCTTGAGTGTGGTTGGGCTGTACTCCACGCGGCCCGGGACTGCTGTGTGGTGTCTGCAGGACTCCATATGAGCCATGTAGAGCCCCACACAGCTTAAATGCAGTTGTGTATCCTTTTAGCACTACTACAAGTCTGGTGGCCCAAAAAAAATTAAAAATTAAAAAGTAAAAATAAATAAATAAAAACAAAAAACAAAAAAAACTGAAGACAACCAACTGGTTGCCTTCCAACTTTAATATCCCTAAACTAAAAGGGCCCAAAAATACAAGAAGTCTTTTGAAAGGCCATAAATTAAAATTGCCAAAAAAATACAATTCTTTTCAACAGCCAAAAAATTCAACAAGTCTTTTGACCATCCCTGAAGTAAAAGTGCCAAAAAAATACAAGTCTTTTGACCAGCCCTAAAGTTAAAACACCAAAAAAAATTAAGTTAAACTTGTGTTAAGCTGATCCCATTACAAGCTTAACTACAACTTAAGCTTGTGATGGGATCAGCCCAACACAATTTGAACTTAATTACCATTAAAATCTCATTCAAAACACTCATCACAATGATTTTAAATCAAAACACTCAACATAATTATGTTCAAAATGTGATAACCCTTGATATTAATAGAACTAAAATATCAGCATCAGAACCCAAACCCAAATGATGAAATTAATCTGTAAGTTAGAATAAAAATCAAGTTGATCTTTGAGTTGATCAACCCAATAAGCTGCTTTTTTAGAAACCAAGGAACAGGGTTTGGAAACTATGGGAAGAATTGGAATTACATCTCCCTTAAGTACAAGCTGCACCCAATGGTTATTGTTCATGAAATAAATTAACATAGGATCTGATTGTTCTTTTACACCCACTGTCATAGACATAAAAGGAAAACATGAATCCAATGAAATGAAACATATTTTTCTTTCATAAGTATCAGCTATTATATGAACCATATCTAACTTTGAAAGCCATTTTGAATATGTAATCTTTTCATTGATGTCATTGACATCAAGTATTTTTTCTATCTTTTCAATGTATTTACTGCCACCAAGGATCTTGGCATAGCACGTCTTATTTTTTCTTCATGTTTCAAGCATTTCTTTCCAAAATTTAAAACATCCATCCTCATCATACCCAAGTGATTTATCAATGAATCTAAAACCACAATTTACATCACCAACCGGATCCCAAACCCCACCCAAGAACCTATGTAGGTTCTTGGGTATTTGATTGAGGTAATCCCCTTCCTAAAATCAAAAAGTTGTTAGCCCAAATTCCAAACTCATTAAAGGATTCAACATCACCAAAGATGAGCTTCTTTTTTACTCAACAATTTCTTCTTCTTCATACTTCAAAAAGGAATTGGATTCCAACGGCACCAAACCTGATGAACTTTCAGTTTCTTCAACTGAACTTTGAAATTTAGATGAAGAGCCTGACTTGGACTACAAAAAATTCACAATCAGTTCATTAAACCAAAAAAATTGAACCTTTCACAAAAGAGAAGACTTAAAATCATTCTTCTTTTCTTCTTTGGTGCCCTTATACTTCTCTTTGCCTGCTTAATTTCCTTTTCAAAATGTTCAAATTGGGAAGGATCTTGCAGGGTATCTGTCAATTTTGGAAGTCCTCTGCTTGATTGAAAGACTTTGAGTTCAAGTCTTGGCTTTGATTGATAATTGGCTGTCTCCTTCATCAAGTGCTTAAACAGCCCAAGATAATCATGATCAGGATGATTCAAGATCATTTCATTGAGCTTCTCATGTTACTGAGAATCGTTGAGCATTTCATCAACATTGACCTCTAAAAATTCAAAGGATCAAATATTAATCAAGTAGGAATCATCATTCAAAAAGCATTAATCAAAAAGTGATTTGAAAAATCCAACTTAAACCAAATTACAGAACTAGAACTGCAAGGTTAATAATCCAACCTCCACTGAGGATGAACATCTTCAGGTACAACGGAGCCTCTCAAACTAGTAGGTCACCTATTTGGTGGGAACAGGGCAAACCCATAGTCATTGAGTATGACTTGGTTCACACTTCCCCATCATGGTTCCACTTTAACTTCTCTAATTTTTCCCCAACAAGTTTGATTGCTTTTAAAGAAATCTTGTATCCCAAAGGTAACAGTTCATTAGGAAGAAATATTCCAATCTTTATTCAAGAGTTTTTAAGTGCAGCCTGTACCTATTTAATTTGATTTCAAACTGTTCCCTCTAGGCTTCTTCAAAAATCCAACATGTTTCCTGAAAATTTTTCAAGGAATCATTTGAGATTAGCATGGGCCCCTTCAACCCAAGACGTTGTTTTATTTCCAAAGTTTGGGTTTTCCCAAGTCCAAGACATTACAAAAATCTCTTTGATAAGGAAGATATTATGATCCATATACTCAAGTAAATCCTTAAGGTCTGCCAAAAAACACTTTAAAAAAGTTTTAATGTAAGCAAACCAAAACTAGGAAGATTAATAGTAGAGGCTGTGATTTGGCACTTACTCTAAGTGCTGCATGATTGACCTCTGCCTCCTCCTTGGTTTTTGAGGCCCCATACTTAGCCCACAGAGAAATAAAGCTTTGAAACCCTTCAATGTCATTATTGAAGCGCACTTTAAAGTTTGATTTTATGTTTTTAGACAGGTGCCATTGACCAAACTGTCTTGTTGACTCAGGGAATATTTGTTCTAAAGCATGGATCAAAGCTTTTCCACAGTCAGTCACAAAGACCTTGGGAAGTCTCCCAGGATCATAAGCTAACTCCTTTAGCACATTTAAAGATCAACTGTAGAAATCAAACATTTCTCTTGTTATAAAACCAAGAGCTTTTGTGAAAGTTTTCTGGTTGGAAGTAATTCCTAGGACATGCAATAGGGGGATGTTGTACTTATTTTTCTTATAAGTAAAATCCATCTTAGATATATGATGGAATTGCTTGAAAAGCTTTAATGAATCAGGGTGAGCCAAGAATAGGGCCTCCAAGTGACCCTCTCCACTGAATTTTTCTCAATGAACCCAACCTGAATTACCAAGTTGTTCAAAGAGGACCTCCATAAAACTTTTCCCCTTCAGTTCTTCTAGCACTACCTTTTGCTTAGTGTTATAGATTGTTTATTCATCAACATTGCCACCATCAATCTTGCTCAATTTTCTTTTGAGTTGAAGTGTATTGAGCCCATCATTCAAGCCTTCTTTTAGATTGTCTAAGGCTACCCCAGAGATTCTCCTCAGGTGAGGATGCACTGAGGGGTGTGGGGATGGTTCATGGTTATGTTGATCATTCTTGTAGGAGATACGCCACAAGGGGTCCCGCTTTGTGCAACTTGCACCCAACCTTCCTTTTGTGTGTTTGCCTTTACCATTTGGTGAGAAATTTCTCAGAATACAAACCATGTCTATCACAGGCTAAATCCACATGTTGGTCACGCTTTGAGTTGAAAACTGTTAATGCGTAACCATGCTTCATTGCCCATGTTTGAGAATATGTTTGTGCCTCTTCCCTAGTACAAAAAGCTCTCACGGGAGGTGTGTGAAGTGTTCTGTCATAGTTACATTTTTATATTGATGGCATGCACTCCATCAGTTTCCAGTTTCAATCAAATCAAATAAGGCAAAGACCAGTAACATAAAATGTCACTCACCACCAGAGGTCATGTCCATTTCTGAAACATTTTTTTCCTCAATTTTCACCCTTGATGAGGATGAAACTTGGTATTCAAATGATTCATTACCCGCATCCTTTGTTTCCAAAGCTTTGTTCATTTCACTAATGTAGTCCTTGAACACGTCAATGTTAAAAGGAGGGCTTGCCACTGTTTCCAGAATGCAAAAATAATGCAATGCTACTTCAATTTTCAATCCAAATTTCAATTGAACAACAGTTTGCACACTTTCAAGTTGAGAAATATTGATTTTGTGGGATTTTTATTTGCAGTTTCCTATAGTTTCACTTTAATTTCACTTTAATTTAACTTGAGTGTCACTTTATGATTCCTAGATGTGGTCCAAAAGTCCCACAAAGTATGCATTGATCCCACATTTGGGTTGATGAAACTCAAATGTGGTCCAGGGGGACCCAAAAAGTTTGGCACAACCCCCGGGGGGGCTTTAAGGGGCCGTAAACCCCCCAGAAACAGCTCAAGTCCGCCATTTACGGGGGTACATGGCTCAAATACAACATTTACCGGGGGTATACAGCCTCCAGGAGGTTGCGCGTGTTTGAGACAGCCCCTTGGGCGCGTGTAGACGCGTCAAAAACGCCCACACACGCGTTTTGGACGTGTGTATGGGCCCCCACGCGTCCATTGGGCTGTGTAGGGCCCAACACAACTCCCACAGGGCAAGGAGTTGTGAATTAATCATCACCCTTTCTTTTTTCATTCAAAACCCAAAATGGGTTGCAAATTGCGCTGTGTGACCCTTGTTAGGTTGTGAACAGGGTGGCAAGGTTGCAACTTTAACATTGCCCCTCATCTTTATCATTCAGATATGAAGGCTTCTAAGAATCCATAAATTCATCAGAAAATTAGTAAAACCTTTTCATTGCAAATGAAACAGAGAATCCCTCCTATAAAAATTAAATTAAATTCTCAGTTGCAGGAATAGACTTTTTCAAAAAATTTTATTGATAACTACAATAAGTGAGCAAAATCATCTCAATAAAGGATACTATATCCTTGTTATTCACCAAATCTCTTTTTGATCTTCTGTTTTTCTTTCATTATCATCATTACCATGGTTAATTATGATTCTTTCTCATTATTAATTGTGGATTTTTTAATATCATCAGGAAACAATCAAGGAAAAGTGTATTAAAACTCATTCTGAGCTCTTTAAAACTCAAGGATAATCAATTTCAAGTTTGAAAAAAATTTCTTGAGAATATATTGAAAAATTTCTCCATCAATATTGGAATGGAGATCTTGAAGCTTTATTTGAAGCAATTCCCCAAAACTTTATAATCCTCATGCAAGTGTCAAATGTTTTTTGTGAAATATTTTAGCCAAATTTTTCAAATTATGATAAATTCAAATGAATAAAAGTTCAGTAATTTATTCAAATATTTTCTTTGTATATCTTTAGGCTCATAAATTCATTCAAAATGTATTTTTTGTAGAAATTTTAGGAGTTACTGATTAGGATATTTTTATCTCTGAGTCCCTTCACACAGCCACATAAAAATCTAAATAGTAGCTATATCCCTATATTTGAATGTTCAAGCCTAAAAGAATCCCTGAAGCTTCAATGATACCCCATAAATGCATTTGTGATATGCAGTAACCTGTCTGTACAGTGGGTGAACAAAAATTGTGGGACTGATTTTTAAAGCGCCCACACCCACCCACTCCAAACCAACCTGGAATCCTTGTGGAACTTTTCTTGTCAAAGGTCTTTGAAAATCCACATGTTGACCACATCAATCAATCCACCACCATCCCCTCAACCACTGTGCTTGATCCCATCCCTTAACTGCTAGTGCAATGACTCCAATAAGTTCTTTCAGTTTGTCCATCATTTTCTATCAGTTTTCTAATCTTTTTTTCTTTGATTATAATCTATCAGATGATGAAAAAAATTAGAAAAAAAAACCTATCCAAAGAGAACCAGGCCTGCATGGTTGGAATGTACAAATAAAGGTCATCTGTGAATCAATTAGCCTCCAATTTGAAGATTTCCAGGACTTTCATTTATAATTTCATCCAACAATCCAACCATTGTGGAACCATCAAGCCTTTAAAAATTCTAGGAAGGCCTTGCAAAATGACCAATTGTGATCTTTGTGAGCTTGGGCGTAGAATAAAACACTCAAAAAAGTTGAAAGAATGTGAAATACAAAATGAAATCTTGAAAGAAGTCTCAACCCAGACCATTTGACAACAAGCTCATGAACTTGGTTTTTCTTCAAGGGTGGCAGTCAGGAAGCCTTTTATAAATGGAGATAAAATAAAATAACAACTTAAATTTGCGCAAAAACATCATCATTGGACCTTCAAGGACTGGAGGAAAGTGATTTTGAACAATGAGTCAAGCTTTGAAATTGGCAAGAACTCACAAAAAATCCTGGTCTGGAGAAACCCCCAAGAAAAATTCAACTCCAACTGTCTCACTCCCACATTCAAGTGTGGGACATAATCAATCATGATCGGGGGTGATTTCATCAATGAAAGCACCTCTCCTCTTGTTTTTATGCCTCAAAAACAAAAAAACAGCCAAATATTTAATAAAGATTGTTTACAAAGGCACTCTTGGCCCCTGGATCAGCAAGATCAATCAACCAAACACCATTTTGATGGAAGATGGGGATCCTATTCACAAGGCCAAGGTCAGCAAGGACTGGCAACGCACCCATGGTATCACAAAACTCCCCTGGCCATCTCAGTCCCCAGACCTTGACCCAATGAAGAATTTATGGAAAATTCTAAAAAATAATATTCAAAATTTATATCAACCAAAATTGATTCCAGAGATTGAAAGGGCCCTCGAAAGCGCCTGGGATGAATTTCCCTGTCAAATCCTCAAAATCTCATTGAATTCATGCCTAATTGCATGCAAGCTGTCATTAAGGCAAACAGAGGTTCTACCCAATGGTAGATTCAATTATTTTTGTTTCTTTTTGTTTCTTTCTTATTTCTCATCATCTTATCCCTATCTGACCCAAATCTCATCAATTTTCAATGGTGCAATATTTTTCTATATTTTTTCAAATTTATTCTCAATTAACAGGAAACATATCCTGTAATTTTATCTCTTAATTTAATTTTATTTCTAATTTTTTAAAAAAAATTAAACTTATTGGACATTAAAGTTAACATTCTCAGCTAGTAAATTAAACGAATTTACAACAATATTCAATGTTTTATTTTGTGAGAAAACAAAAATTGAAAAAAGACAAAACAAAAGCAAGCAGAAATTGGGGGGCAGTCCCACAATTTTTGTCCACCCACTGTATAATACACCATTAAATATTTGATGGCACTTTCTAGAAAGTGCAATAAATTGATGTTTAGTTTGAGCTCTCTAAAATATATATCTGAGGCTATATCTGGTATTCAACCAATTTCTTGGTGCAAATTCACTTTGCAAAATTCACAATGAATGTGCAGTGGAGCATGTTTAAAGCTTGATCTGAGCTTGGTTGGAGATTGGCCTGAGAGTGGTAATATATTGGGCCTGAGATCCTTGATGGCACTTGCTAGCAAGTGCCATCAAGATTTTCTGTGGTGGTAAGTACCTGCAAAAGAACTATTTCAAGGTAAGCCATTTCCTGTATAAAAATAATATGGTTGTATGGGGTAAATTTAATGAAATTGGAAAATTACTTTGTGTCCCATAGAAACCCAGAAATAAATTAAAGGGTGATGTTAAATTCACGGCTCCAACTGTGTGGTAGTTGTGTAGGGTCCTACATGGCTCAAATGAGCCATGGGGGGCCAAAGACAACTACAAAGGGCCGTTTCAAACACGCAAAACCCCCAGGGGGTTGTTTAGGAGCAGTATAACCCCCAGGCACGGCTCAAATGATCCGTGTACCCCCGTACACGGCCCAAATTGGCTGTTTTGGGGGTGCAAAACCCCCCGGAAGCCATGCCAGAATTTTGGGCACCCCCTGGACCACACTTGGGTTCTTTAAACCCAAATTTGGGATTAACACATACTTTGTGGGACTTTTGTTCCACACCTAGCAATCCCAAAGAGACATTAAAGTGAGAACCAAGTGAAATTAAAGTGAATAATCATAAATCATATAAAAATCTGCAAACAATTCTTTCTCAACTTGAAAGTGAGCTAACTTTGTTTTATCAATTGAAAGTTGGATTGAATACTGAAGTAGACCATGGCATTTTTTTGCATGGGAAAAGTGGTAAGCCCTCCTTTTTCTGACATGGATGCGTGGAAGGTCTACATTGATAGTGCCATCAAAATGCTTTGGAAAAAGAAAAAAAGGATTTGGGTAATGAAACATTGGAAGCCCCAATTGCATCCTCATCAAGGTTGAAAATTGAGGAACAAAATGATTCACAAATGGACATGACCACTGGTGGTGAGTAAAATTTAATGTTACTGGTCTTTTCCGTATTTAATTTGATTGAAACTGATTGAGTGCATGCCATCAATATAACTATGTAACTTTGGCAAATCCACTTGACCCACCTCCCTTGAGAGCTTTTCCTACTAGTGAAGAGGCACAAAACTATTTTCAAACATGGGAAATGAAGCATGGTAATGCTTTAACAGTTTTCAACTCAAAGCATGACCAATATGTGGATTTAGCCTGTGATAGACATGGTTCCTATTCAGGAAGTCTTCTTACCAAATGGTCTAGAAAAACTCACACAAGGAAGGTTGGATGCAAGTTTTTAATCCATGAAAGTAGCACAAAGGCAGACCCCTTGGGTTTCCCCTCCTACAGAGAAACCCCAACATAACCATCAACCATTTGAACATCCCTCTGTGCATCCTCAACTGAGGAGAATCTTGAGGGTGGCCTTAGACAATCTAATAGAAGGCATGAATGATGGGCTCAATACGTTACAACTGAAGAGAAAATTGAGCAAGATTGATGGGCAGGATTATGTTGATGACCAAACAATCTATAACACTAAGCAGAAGGTAACGCTTGCAGAACTAAAGGGAAAAAGTGTTATGGAGGTACTCTATGAACAGCTTGAAGAAACAAGTTGGATTTTCCGTTCAAAGTTCAGTGGATTCGGTCACTTGAAGGCCCTGTACTTAGCACATTCAGAGGCAGTAAATTTTTCAAAACAATTCCATTGTATTGCTATGTTGGATTGTACTTATAAAACAAATAAGTAAAAAATTCCACTATTGCATTTTGTGGGAATGAGAGCCAATTGGAAAACTGTCACAAAAGCTCTTGTTTTTATAACAAAAGAAATGTGTTAGTTCTACAGTTGGTCTGTAAATGCATTAAAGGAGTTGGCTTATGATCCTGAGAGTTTTCCAAAAGTCTTTGTGACGGACCGTGAAAAAGCTCTGATTTGTGCTATTGAATATAGTTTCCCTGAGTCATCAAGACAATGTTGCACTTTGCACTTGTCTAAAAACATACAAGCAAACTTTAAAGTGTGCTTTGTTAATGAATTTGAAGGATGGAAAATCTTTATCAATCTGTGGGCAAAGTATGGGGCCTCAAAGACCAAGGAGGAGGCAAAGGTCAATGATGCAGAACTAAGAGTAGGTCCAAATCACTGCTTCTTATTCTTCCTAGTTTTGGGTTCTGACCTTTTGAATTGTATAGTGTTTTTTGAAAGACTATGAAGATGTACTCAAGTATATGGAAAATAACATTTTCCCTATCAAAGAGATGTTTTTAACAGCGTGGAATTGTATAAACCCAGATTTTGGAAACAACACAACTTCTCAGGTTTAAGGGGCCCATGAAACTCTCAAACAGTTCCTTGCAAACTCTTTGGGAAACCTGTTGGATGTTTGGAAAAGCCTTGATGGAACAGTTATGAATCAAATTAATTCAGTTCATGCATCACTTTATAACTCTTGAATGAAGTTAGGGACAGTTCTTCCACTGAACTGTTACCATTGGGTCACAAATTGTCTTGAGAGGCAATCCATCTTGTTAGTGAACAATTAAATATTTCAAACTCAATCATGATGGCAAAGTCTGCACCAATTCATATTTCAAGACTATGGGTTTTCCCTGCTCCCACCAAAAAGGTTACTGTCTAGCATTCAGAGGATCTGTGGTACCTGAAGATGTTCATCCTCAGTGGAGGGTGGACTATGACCCTTGCAGTTCTAGTTCAGTAAGTTGGCTTAAGTTGGATTGTTCAAGTTGGATTGTTCAAATCATTATTTAATTAATACTTTTTGATTAATTAATCCTAATTCACTAATGGTTGATCCTTTTGGATTTTTCCAGTGCAATGTCAATGAAATGCTAAGCATCACTCAGTTTTGTGAAAAATTCAATTCCATGATCTTGGAATCTCCAGATCATGAAAAAAGCAGACAATTGAAGTATATCATTGAGAAGATTACAAAATATTGATCATAGCCAAGACTTGAAACTAAAGTCTTACAATCAATTAGGGGCAGGCCAAAATTGACAGAGACGCGGCGAGAACCATCTTGGTTTGAGCTTGTTGAAAAACAACTCAAGGGGGGAAAAATGACTAGAATGGCTCCAAACAACAAAAGACAAAAGATTGTAAGTCTTTTCTTTTTGGATATGTTCATTTTTTTGGTTTAATAAACTTAGTTACTAACTAATGATGAATTGTTGGTCAAATTTGGCAGAATCTGAATCTGAATTTCATAGTTCAGAGGAAGAGACTGAAATTGAATCAGGATCACTTAATTTGGAATCAGAATCCTCTTCAGAGGAATAAAACATGCAGAAAAGCCCAACCAGAATATCATCTTTGGTGAGTATTCATTTCATTGATCCAATT
Organism: Puccinia polysora; assembly: GCA_025617555.3. Classification (NCBI taxonomy): domain Eukaryota; kingdom Fungi; phylum Basidiomycota; class Pucciniomycetes; order Pucciniales; family Pucciniaceae; genus Puccinia; species Puccinia polysora. The sequence continues at coordinate 22,666,970 of CM062623.1, forward strand.
AAAGAAATGAATACTAAGTTAGTTTTAATGATAGGAACCAAACTTGAAATACCTCAATCAAATAACCAAAAAATTCCATAAGTTTTTGGGTGAGGTTTGGGATCCAATTAGAGATGGGAATTGCGGATTTAGAGTCAGTGCTAAATCTCTTGGTTATGAAGAACATGGTTGGTTTAAAGTTAGGAAGGAAATGATTGAAAAATTAGAGAAACATAAAGCACGCTACATTAAGATGCTTGGTGGTTCAAAGGAGGTTGAAAACATTAAACAAAGACTTGATGTTGAAGACATCAATGAAAATATTCCCTCCTCAAAATGGCTGGCTAAATTGGACATGGGTCAAATCATAGCAGACACATATTCCAAACCTATATGTTTCATTTCCTTGGAGTCATGTGATACTTATACTCCAATGAAAAATGGTGTTACTGATCAATCAGATCCAATGTTCATTTCATTTTTAAACAATAACCACTGGGTTCTAATAGTACTTGAGGGAGAAATCATTCCAATCCAACCCATTTTAGCAAAACCACATTCCTTGATTTCTAAAAAAGCCTCTGAATGGGTTGATCATCTCAAAGATCAACTGAAAATTTATTCTAGATTGTAATAGAATTTGACTTCATTTCATCATTGGGTTTCATATAAATTTTAATTCTAATGCAGCTAACAAGTTCTATTAATATAAAGGGTGATCACATTTTGAACATCATTATTTTGAGTGTTTTGAGTTAACATCATTATATTGAGTGTTTTGAATGAGAGTTTAATGGTAAGTCAGTTCAACTTGTGTTGGGCTCATTCTATCACAAGCTTAACTTATGTTAAGCTTGGGATGGGATAAGCTTAACAGGAGTTGAACTTGTTTTTTTTTGGTGTTTTCAATTTAGGGCTTGTCAAAAGACTTGTATTTTTTTGGGCACTTTTACTTTAGGGCTTGTCAAAAGACTTGTATTTTTTAGGGCACTTTTACTTTAGGGCTGGTCAAAAGACTGCTTTAATTTTTGGGCCCTTTTACTTTGGGGCTGGTCAAGTTGAAATGACTTTAGGGCTTGTCAAGTTAGTTGTATTTTTTTGGTGTTTTTACTTTAGGGCTTGTCAAGTTACTTGTCTTTTTTTTGGTGTTTTTACTTTAGGGCTAGTCCAGTTACTTGTGTTTTTTTGGTTCTTTTTACTTTAGGGCTAGTCCTTTGGATAAAACCAGTTTTTTTTTATTTTAATTTATTTTTATTTTTTTTGCTTTTTTTTAACCAAAAAATGAACATTCTTTAATTTTTTGGTTGATTTCTGTTTTTTTGAAAGTTTTATTTAGTTTATGGGTTGTTTTAGTACCCTTTCATTCCTTTTCCTTTTTTTTTTTTTTTTTTTTTTTTTTTGCTCACCCCGGTCCGGTGCCGTGTGGAATGCCACGCAACTACTTTTGAGCCATTTACAACTCCACACAACTCAAATGTAGTTTTGTGGAAGTCCACACAGTGGCAGACCAGTTTGGGTGGGCCGCACAACTCTGTGAGCCGTGAGGGGTTGAACACAGCCCAAATTGGACCATGTGGCGTGCCACACAGCCTATTTCAAACCGTGTGCATGGCTCAATGAGCCATGAAGTTAGCCTTACCCATGTTGAAAAACATTTTTTTTATGTTTCAAGTTGTGAAATGAATGTTAAGAAAGAAATTTATAACTGTGAAAGTTTTTTTATTCTTCAGATATCTGGAAGAGGTATCAAATATAAAAAATTTTAAAATATATACAATTATCTTTTCTCTTTCATCAATTTTTAGGCCACTTTATTTCTCAAAAAAGAAACTTGGCTTCTTGAGATTTCAAGCTCATCAATTTGAAATAACCAGATAAATATCAAAAATTAATTGAATATTCATTTAAAGCCCCAGGATTTATTTAGACTACTACAAATGAAATCTAAAAAAACCCCTTCTTTTCACTGGATAGTTCTATTTCTTATTTTTCTTCATTTTTGGGTTTTTTGTTAAACATATTTGAGAATCTGATCCAACAATTTTTTGGCCTACTATTTTACAAGAAACAATCAAGTTATAGCTTCAAGAGTTGAAAAATAGATAAATCAATGATTTGTAAGATTTAGGGCACCTCACATTGAAGAAAATTGTGGATTAAAAACAAAATTTCCTCACAAGATATTCTTGAATAGATGAGCACAGATTTATTAATAAAATTGAGAAAAAAAAGTCTGGGGACTAGATACAATCTGGTAGGGCACCTTTTCTAAATTGATAATATATTTTTTTTGATATTTTGAAAAATTTTCAATTTTCAATTTGAAGATAGGATTCCAAAATATCAAAAAGAAACAAAAAAATATTTTAAATTCTATCTTCATTACTTTGCTTCTGTTCAAGGTAATTTTGAAGGTTCAAAACCCAGAAATCTGTCACAACTGTTAATATTTTAAAGAAAGATAAAGGGTTCAAAGATATCACTATATAGTGTCTTTTTTACAATTTCCCATTTTTTATGCCATTTTAAGCATTTTAAAATTCTTAAAAGATATTTTCTACATGATTTTTATGCTTTCAAGCTTAGTGATCACTTTTAAAAATAAACTGGACCACAAGATCCTATATCTGGCCATCCACCCCTTCCTTTGGGGTCCTTTCCAGACTAAATTTAGTCTGGGAAAAAACCCTCAAACAAAATACTTCAACCTCATCCCACTTCTCAAAGGTTCCAAAAATATTCAAAACCAGATCAGGGGAGTCTTAGATCCCTTAAACATGTCCAATAAATGTTTTTTTTTGAGGCACCAGGTGAAAAATGGAGGCACATGCTAGCAGTTGCCATGCTGTACAAATGTTTCAATTTTTTTAAAAATGGGTTGTAACTCTATCCTCATTCAGGCAATCAATTAGAATAACTCCCAATCACCCACACCACAATTTCTGTTGAAATATTCTATAACCCATGTGCAATCAAAAATTACTCATGCTTGAAAGGAGTTGCAATTTTAACCCAAGGTTTCTAAAAATTTCTAATATATTTTGGTTATGTATGATAAAAAAATCAGTTTAATATATTTTATACCAATTTTTTTAATTTTTTTTCATTCTTAAAAATTTTTATAATGAATTTTTAAGTATTTTCTCAAAATATAAATTTTAAATTCACAGCTCATTGAGCCGTGCACATGATTTAAAAAGGGCCGTGTGGCACGCCACAAGGTCCAATTCAATCCATGTACAACCCCCCATGGCTCAAGGAGTCATGCGGCCAACCCAGCCTGGTCCAATGCTGTGTGAACTTCCACACAACTACATTCAAGCCATGTGGAGTTTTACATGGCTCAAATGTAGTCGTGTGGCATCCCACACAGCACCAGACCACAGTGAGCAAAAAAAAAAAAACAAAAAAAAAGGAAAAGGAATGAAATGGTACTAACACAACCCATAAACTAAATAAACCTTGCAAAAAAACAGAAATCAACCAAAAAATCAAATAATTCTAATTTTTTGGTTAAAAAAAACAAAAAAATAGATCAATCAATAAAAATCAAAAAAACTGGTACTATCCAATGGACTAGCCTTGAATTAAAAAGAACCAAAAAAACACAAGTAACTGGACTAGCCCTAAAGTAAAAACACCAAAAAAAAAGACAAGTAACTTGACAAGACCTGAAGCAAAAACACCAAAAAAAATAGAACTAACTCAACAAGCCCTAAATTCAATTCAACTTGACTAGCCCTTAAGTAAAAGGGCTCAAAAATTAAAGAAGTCTTTTGACCAGCCCTTAAGTAAAAGTGCCCAAAAAAATACAAGTCTTTTGACCAGCCCTAAAGTAAAAACCCCCAAAAAAAATTTCAACTTGTGTTAAGCTGATCCCATCCAAAGCTTAACATAAGTTAAGCTTGTGATGGAATCAGCCCAACACAAGTTGAAATGAATTACCATTAAACTCTGATTCAAAAAACTCAATATAATGATGTTAACTCAAAAAACTCAACATAATGATGTTCAAAATGTGATAACCCTTTATATTAATAGAAATGGTTAGCTTCATTAGAATTACAATTTATATGAAACCCAATGATCAAATGAAGTCAAATTCTATAATATTTATAATCTAAAATACATTTGCATTTGATCTTTGAGATGATCAACCCAATCAGAGGCTTTTTTAAAAATCAAGGAATTTGGTTTTGCTAAAATGGGCGGGATTGGAATCATTTATCCCTCAAGTACTAAGAGAAACCAGTGGTTATTGTTTACAAAGTAAATGAACATTGGATCTGATTGATCAGTAACACCATTTTTCATTGGAGTATAAGTATCACATGACTCCAATGAAATGAAACATATAGGTTTGGAATATGTGTCTGCTATGATTTGACCCATGTCTAATTCAGCCAGCCATTTTGAGGAGGGAATCTTTTCATTGATTTCTTCAACATCAAGTCTTTTTTTAATCTTTTCAACCTCCTTTGCATCACCAAGAATATTAATTTAGCATGCTTTATTTTTCTCTAATGTTTCAATCATTTCCTTCCTAACTTTAAACCAACCATGTTCTTCATAACCAAGAGATTTAGCAATGAATCTAAATCTGCAATTCCCATCTCCAATTGGATCCCAAAACTCACCCAAGAACTTATGGAATTTTTTGGTTATTTGATTGAGGTATTCCACACTTGGTTCCTATCATGAAAACTAACTTAGTATTCATTTCTTTAATTAGATCAATTAAATGAATACTAACCAAAGATGATATTCTGGTTGAGCTTTGCTGCACATTATCTTCCTCTGAAGAGGATTCTGATTCCAAATTAAGTGATCCTGATTCAATTTCAGTCTCTTCCTCTGAAATATGAAATTCAGATTCAGATTCTGCCAAATTTGACTAACAATTCATCATTAGTTAGTAACTAAGTTTATTAAACCAAAAAAATGAACATATCCAAAAAGAAAAGACTTACAATCTTTTGTTTTTTGTTGTTTGGAGCCCTTCTAGTCCTTTTTTCCGCCTTGAGTTGTTTTTCAACAAGCTCAAACCAAGATGGTTCTTGCCGCGTCTCTGTCAATTTTTGCCTTCCCCTAATTGATTGTAAGACTTTAGGTTCAAGTCTTGGCTATGATCAATATTTTTTAATCTTCTGAATGATATACTTCAATTGTCTGCTTTTCTCATGATCTGGAGATTCCAAGATCATTGTGTTCACTTTTTCATGTAACTGAGGAATGCTTAGAATTTCATTGACATTTCACTTCAAAAATTCAAAAGGATCAACTATTAGTGAATTAGGAATCATCAATCAAAAAGCATTAATCAAAAAGAATTAATCAAAAATAATTAATCAAAAAGAATTAATCAAAAAGAATTAATCAAAAAGAATTAATCTCACAGTGATTTGAACAATCCAACTTAAGGCAACTTACAGAAATAGAACTGCAGGGTAATAGTCCAACCTCTACTGAGGATGAACATCTTTGGGTACCACGGATCCTCTGAATGCTAGATGGTCACCTATTTGGTGGGAGCAGGAAAAAACAATAGTCCTGGAGTATGACTTGGTGCACACTTTGCCATCATTATCACATTTGAACTTCTCAAATTGTTCCCTAATAAGATGAATTTCCTCTAAAGACAATTTGTAACCCAATGGTAACAGTTCAGGAGGAAGAACTGTCCCTAACTCCATTCAAGAGTTATACATTGATGCATGAACTGATTTAAGTTGATTCAAAACTGTTACATCAAGCCTTTTCCAAATATCCAAAAGGTTTCCCAAAGAGTTTGCAAGGAATATTTTGAGAGTTGCATGGGCCCCTTCAACCTGACATGTTTTTTTGTTTCCAAAATCTAGGTTTATACAAGTCCACGCTGTTACAAACCTCTCTTTGATAGGGAAAATTTTATTTTCCATATACTCAAGTACATCCTCATAGTCTTTCAAGAAACACTATACAAGTCTAAAGTTCAGAACCCAAAACCAGGAAGAATAGGAAGCAGTGATTTGGACCTACTCTGAGTTCCGCATCATTGACCTCCACCTCCTCCTTGGTCTTTGAGGCCCCATACTTTTCCCACAGAGTCATAAAGATTTTCCATCCTTCAACGTCATTAACAAAGCTCACTTTAAAGTTTGCTTTTATGTTTTTAGAAAAGTGCCAAGTGCAACATTGTCTTGATGACTCAGGGAAACTAGATTCAATGGCACAAATCAGAGCTTATTCACGGTCTGTCACCAAGGCTTTTGGAAGTCTCTCAGGATCATAAGACAACTCCTTTAATGCATTTACAGACCAGTAGAACTTAAAAGTTTCTTTTGTTATATAAAAAAAGCTTTTGTGAAAGTTATCCAATTGGCTGTCATTCCCACAAAATGCAATAGTGGGGTTTTTTACTTATTTTTCTTATAAGTACAATCCAACATAGCAATATGATGGAATTGTTTTGAAAGCTTTACTTCCTCTGGGTGTGCTAAGTACAGGGCCTCCAAGTGACCCTCTCCACTGAACTTTGACTGGTGAATCTAACTTGCTTCTTCAAGCTGTTCATGAAGTACCTCCATAACAATTTTTGCCTTTATTTCTGCAAGCATTACCTTCCGCTTAGTGTTATAGATTTTTTGTCATCAAAATAATCCTTCCCATCAATCTTGCTCAATTTTCTCCTAAGTTGTAACGTATTGAGCCAATCATTCATGCCTTCTATTAGATTTTCTAAGGCCACCCCCAAGATTCTCCTCAGTTGAGGATGCACAGAGGGATGTTCAGGTGGTTCATGGTTATGTTGTGTTTCTTTATAGGAGATTTGCCACCAGGGGTCTGCATTTGTGCAACTTGAATTCATTAAAAACTTGCACCCAACCTTCCTTGTGTGAGTTTTTCTAGACCGTTTGGTTAGAAGATTTCCTGAATAGGAACCATGTCTATCACAGGCTAAATCCACATATTGGTCATGCTTTGAGTTGAAAAATTTTAAAGCGTAACCATGCTTCATTGCCCATGTTTGACAATAGTTTTGTGCCTCTTCCATAGTAGGAAAAGCTCTCAAGAGAGGTGGGTTAAGTGGATCTGCCATAGTTAATAGTTATATTGATGGCATGCACTCCATCATTTTCAATCAAGTTAAATAAGGCAAAGATGAAGTAACATCAAATTTCACTCACCGCCAGAGGTAATTTCCATTTGTGAAACATTTTGCTCTTCAATTTTCACCCTTGATGAGGATTCAATTGGGGCTTCAAAAGTTTCATTACCCAAATCCTTTATTTTCTTTTTCCAAAGCTTTGTTGATGGCACTATCAATGTAGACCTTCCACGCAGCCATGTCAGAAGAAGGAGGGCTTGCCACTGTTCCCATGCAAAAAAATTCAATGGTCTAATTCAGTTTTAAATCCAACTTTCAATTCAACAAACAAAGTTTGGTCACTTCTGATTCAAGAAAGAATTGTTTGCAGAATTTTATACAATTTATGATTTCAGTTTTCATTTTAATTTCACTTTGGTTTCACTTTAATTTGGGATTGCTAGGTGTGGAAAAACAGTCCCAAAAAGTATGTGTTAATCCCAAATTTGGGTTGACAGAACCCAAGTGTGGTACAGGGGGTGCCCAAAATTCTGGCACAACTTCTGGGGGTTACACAGCTCCTACACAACCCCCCAGGGGTTGCAGGTGTTTGAAACGGCCCTTTGTAGTTGTCTTTGGGCCCCCACAGCCCATTTGAGCTGTGTTGGGCCCTACACAACTACCACATGGTTGGAGATGTGAATTTAACATCACCCTTCTCAAAAACATTTAAAGTTAAATAAATCAATCAATCTCAGGATAATTTTAATGCTGCAAATCTGTACCTTGAAATTTTAAAAAAAGCCCACTCCGCCTGATTCCTTATTAATTTCAGAAAAAGAAAAACTCTATACTGTTTTCAGGCCTGTTCTTTGACCTAATATACTCACAAGGATGGGCCTGTATATATGTCACAACTTTGATAAAAACCCCAGTATTGCAAGAATTTTCACTGAAGGCTTTAAGTTTTGAAAGAGTCTTTCATAATCTTATTATTTTAAACAAAAAATTCTATTGAGGTTATGATTAGCTATTTTATATATACTACAGGAATATTCCTCAACTTTTACAAATTTTTCAGGGCCTTTTTGCCCATGTTTTTGGTTGATAGTGACAGAAACATCAATATTTTTTTGATTTTCAATCCTGGTCAGGACCTTCAAAATTGAATTTGTTAGAATTTGATCAAAGAAGTATGTGATTTGACTTCAAAAAAAAAGCATTATTTTAACTGGAATTCTTAAAAAACCTCAATTTTTTCAAAGAAAAAAAAAATGATTTTTTAATTGGTTACTCTTGTTGCCTTATTATGCAGAGCTGAATCATTAGCTTAAAAACCTCACAACAGAAGTGAAAAAATACAATCATTGATTCAGTAGAATGAAACCAATCTATAATTTATTCCCAATGTTTGTTCCCCTTGCTGATATTCCATTTTTGTGATGCCATTGTTGAAAATCCATTTATTAGGAGAATTTGAAAAGTTTGATTATGTACCTGCCCTAAAATTTGCCTGCTGCTTTCTCTGTTGCATATATTTTGATGAGGGGGTGTAATCTGGTGTTGGTATTTTTTTTTGAATCCACAGCATCCGCTTTGTACTAAATGAGCTTTGAAATATCTTTCACAGGGTGTTTTTAGACCACAGTATTTCTAATTTTTTCAAATATAATTTTAAACCATTCAACTATTCAAATGTTCTGGCTGCTACCCTTCTACAAAACTTGGTCAATTCCTTTCCAACTGATGAATGGCCTAGAATTTCTTATGACTGGAAGTTGTTTGATTCAGTATGCACCTATCACTTATCTTTAAATTACTCTCCACCTTTTTAAAGTTAGATATAATTCATAAAAAAAAGATTCCACTTTTGCTCTCAGAAAAGGGGGGACATAGATTAAATGTGTTTTGAATTTTGGCAATTTCTTTGCAGAAGCTTCAAGATAAAATTATAACCCAGGGTTGATTGACTTGTCCATTTATCATATGGGATTTGGTGTTGAATTGTCTTTTTAAACAATGGTCACCATGAATTAATTTTGAGAAATTTTCAAAATTGAGAAAGAAATGTCCCCCAGACCTTTTCCCCAAGGCCTAGGGGACACTACATGCATTTAGTTTTTTTAAAAAAGATTGCATGCATATAAATACTGTCCTTCTGCATGGCTCCAAAATTTTCTTCCAAATTGGATTTAATTTTTTTTCTTCCAATAAATCATAATCTAGTTTGATCCAAATTCTTTGGAAATACTGTGGCAGCAATAAAACCCAAAAAAAATCCCAAACAACTTAATATTCAAATATGATCATAGATGGGGATCTTTAGATTGGATTCAAAATCAGCTTCCAAAAACATCAATTGGAAAGATGAAATTTGGTAGATTTCAGCTACCAGTTACACTTACCTCCACAGCTTTTTTGACAAAGTCTGCCAATACCGGGGGCAGTTTAGATCAATTCCCCCAAAAAATTCAGTGATTATAGTCTTTCTTTTGTATTTCTTGAGTAGATAAAATATCACCTTCAATTTTTCTGTGTGGGAGTTTGTACAAGTACAGTATTTTCCAGATGTTTCTTGATTGGAATAATGAATGTTTTTCCACAACCCAGGGAAAAAATTTTATTCAATGAATAAAAAAACCATGATTCAGTATCTTCTTGTGAACATACCTCATCTGAAACACATGATTGGTTTTAAAACTAATTTGAGGTTGAGGCAAGTTCTCAACAAGAAAATGAGGCTAGTTATCAAAGGCCCTTCATCTGGACAGACCTTGTAGATTTTGAAGGTGAGGCCTGTAGTGCTACCATCCAGATTTTGAACCTGAGAAAGTCCAGTGTTGTACAATTGGGAAAAGTGATTCAGTTTTCACCACTCATCACCTTGGATTATAAGCATGTTATTAGCTACAGTTTTCCTTATTTCCCTCACAGCCGCTTGAAGGGTTTTTACCAAAGAGCCTGGTTGCACTTTGTGTGGTTTTTTCATGCTTCCAAAAGAAACTTCTGTATTTCCTGCAAACTATTCTGAAATCATCCAGTCTTTTCAATTATAAAATTTGGTACTTGGTCAGTAAATCAAAAGAACAGGATCAATTCAAAAACCAGTCTCATTGTTTTGGCATTATATAATAAATCCAAGGCCCTGTTGTGGGCACAACCAAAATAATGAGTTTTTATAATTATGCTTCATTTTTTATTGTCTGCTTTGTAAATAGTTTTACTTTGATTGCCTTGTAATTTGAAGCTAATGGCCTTTTTCAAACCTGAGATGCATGTGCATTGTATCAGAATTAGAACTGAATTTGATTTTGGCTGGGAAAGAGTTAAATGTTTTTTATGCTTGAGATATGGTTTACTTAACCCCAAGTTACACCAGAGTTATTTCTTTCAGTAACACTAACATTACAGGGAGGCACATGCTACCATGTGCCTCTGTTTCCCCCCTGTTGAGAATTTCCAAGCATTTGTTTCACTTTTTTTGATATTTGAGGTTACTTATGGGATTGTATTTTCTTCAATTTTTTTCAGGTTTTCAATTTCCAGGAAAAATTAAGGATCAAAATTTTTTAAAAAAAATCAAATGATAATTTCCAACAGATACAGCTTAAGCCTTGTCATTTTTTTTTATGTTAAGCTGGACCTATATTTTTCAAAATTGGAATTTTCAATATATCTTGTTTCAAAATTAAATTTATTTTGGGGTTTTATATTTTCACACCCCCAATCCTTTTTTTGCGCAGTTTTGATTTCCCCACAACATCCTGAAACGTCCCCAATCCATGTGGTGATCCTTGATTTCATGCAGTTTGGTGGAATTTTCAAAAAAAATGAAAATACAGACACCTAGACAGGCTTCCAAATCCTCTGCAAAAGAAAGATCAGATTTTTTGGACAATTTAAGGGCCTTCAAGATTCAACTCAAAAAATTAGGGAAAAAAACACTTTATGCCTCAAATCATTTCACATTTTTAGAAAATTTATTTTTTGGATTTTAGAAAATCTGAAGAGAGAGAAATTTTCAAAATATGACAGGCAATTAAAATATAATTTTTTAGATTTCTAGTACCTCATTTTCCTTCCAGGAAATGGGATTTACATCAAAATTAAGACATTCTTTTCAATTTTTTTTACTTATCTTTACAAAGATTTTTCCAAATTTTGAGCTTTTATTCTTTTAGTTGGAATTGAAAAGGGCACAAGAAAATAATTTGAGGTTTTCTGTTAGCTTAAAAAAAATATGAAAAATTCAGCAAAAAAACAAACAGATCATTCAATGAAAATCAATTAGTAATACCGTCTTTCTTGGATTTTTAGACTTTTTAGGAGGAAACAAAATCTTTAAACCAAGTTCAAAGTTATTATTAATCAAATATTCCCATTTTTTTGATTCCATGCTAGCAAAAGCCTTCCAAAGGCAATGTAATTGTGGGGCTGGCCACAGTTCAGAATTTGAGTGGAAATAAAATGTGTTCTATAAATATTCAAAATAATTAAATATATAAGAGATGTTTTAGAATTGGTAGTTGGAGGCGAATTGAGGTACAAAGGGGTCTAAAAATGGTGATTTGAGGGCTAAAGCAAGGTCCAAAAAAATCAAAAAAATATGTTTGTGTTTCATTTGAAGTGCATTTCAAAACTTTAAGTTCAGATTATCCATAAAATCAATCAAAATAGTATCAGAAATGGCTTTCAAATGCACCCCAAAACAGACACTTCCTGTTTTTGTTGTAGATGCATCAATTATTTTTAGGTAAATAATTGATCCTAAAAATCCCAAAAATAACTTTTTTGTGCCCTTCTCAATGCCCACTATAAGACTCTAAGCTTAAAATTTGGAAAACTCTTTGGAAAGATAAGGAAACAAAATTCAAAGAATGTCTTATTTTTGATGTTAATACCATTTTCTGGCGGTAGAATGAAGTACCAAAGATCTTGAAAAATTAAATTTGAATTGCCTTTCATATATGTAAACTTTCTGTCTCTCCAGATTTTCCAAACTCATGAAAATAAAATTTTTAAAATGTGAAAGTATTTGAGACATAAAGCGGTTTTTTTTCAATTTTTTGAGTAAAATTTTGAAGGCATTTAAATTGGCCAAAAACTCTCATCTTTCTACAAAAGATGTTTTAGAATCCTGTCTGGGAACCTGTATTTTTTTCATTTTTTTTTGACCACCCACCAAACCGCATGAAATCAAGGATTACTGCATGGATTGGTGATGTTGTGGGACTTGTGGGGATGTTGAAACCATGCAAAACCAAGGATTGGGGACATGAAAAATATAACACCCTTATTTTAATGGAAATTTAAATAAGTCACTCTAACTTGTAAATGTATGAGTATGTACTACTTTACCTGGTAAACAAGTCCAATGGACCAGCAAACCTTGTCCAGTTTTCAAGTTAGGAAGGACACATAACAACCAATTCAGACCCCCATTCAAGGAATTAAAGGTCAGAAATCAGCAGGATAAGGCTTCTCAACAAGGTATTGAAGGCCCCTCCAAAATTGCACAAGTCCATGTAGGAAGTGCCAGGACAAGGTAAGTGGCCACTGTGGTTTTTGACCAACAAAAAATAAAACTGTCACACGACCACCCCACATACTATAGGGCAATTCTTAGATGATTGTGAGCGCAAAGGAATACCAAGTGCAAGGGCAAGTGCGAAAAGCAAGAACCAGTTGCAAAGTGCAAACTTGGTTATGCCACTCAACAAACGGCGAGATGAATGGAAAGTGTTCCAAAGAAAGAAACTCAACCTGAGTCCTATGTGATAACTAGGTTGCAGCAAAATGCAAGAATGTATGAAATTAACTAACTGAGGAGACAATCATCAGGCAAGGGGATAGCCCTTATAAGGTAATCCAAAGTGACTAGATACAACCTGGTGATGAGCTAACTACAGGTGAGGCAATGAATGACAGGAACGGAATAGGAAATGAAGCAGTGGTATAGATCTGAGGTCTTAGCGTAAGTGCGAGACAATAGAATCTGAGCATACAATTGCATGAAAAATTGGGATAAGAGCAAGTGACGTTGAAGGTAATGCAAATGAGAGGTAATAGTGTATGCAGGGTAGGGACTAGTCCAATTGCTAACTATACAGTAGTGATGGCTTGGTTAGACGTAGATGTGAACTAACAAACAATGCATGACCAAAGATGGAAGTCCAAGGCTGTTGATTGGCCAGGGAAGGAGATTGGATCTCATAATGGATGGTCAACCGGTATGGAGTTAACTGCAAAGTTTGCAAGTATATACTGAGTTGGTCGCCAAGATTGGAAGGTCAGCGCGAGCCAGAGGAAATAGCGGATTGCACCATTGATGTTGTGCTTTTATTTGTGTCACGCTTTTAGACTGAGGTAGATGGTACTGAGAAGAGGATATGTCAAAGTGGTGAAGACAATAATCCTTAAGTGCAAAGCGTGACAGTTTCCCGGGTATAAAGACGCGAGCTCCTGCAAGCGTTCAGGTAAATTTTCCCATTGATCTCAAGTTGTTTAATTATCACTGTATACCCTTATACATTACTTAATTCATTACCCAATAAATTTTTATAAATTTTGTAAAAATGTTGTCATTGTCATCCCGCCGTTGCAAAAACTGTATTTGCCGCAACAAGCGTTGTATTCCCAGTACTGCCGTCCGAGGTCTCCGAGGCAAGTGCGAGCAATGTTGGCTTTGCAAGGTGGCGTGTAAGTTCCTTATAAATGTCGAGTCAACCATCAAGGGAGATGCGAAGTTGTAGGTCCACGCCAAGGGTCAATTACAAAATACCACCATTGCCAGAGATTGAATACTTGGGGACGCAAGTGCCTGGTGAGTACTAATCAGGACTAACTAATGATCTTGAAATAATAACTAATTGTTTGCTTGTTTGCTAGTGTTGCCTTGTTTTCAAAGATATACTACTAATACACCACCACCACCACCACCTTACTGGGGACCGCCGACTGAAAACCCAGGGACCCAGATGAATGCCGAGGTGCGAGGCAAGGTATCCGGTGCAGAACCGGTAGGAGTTATCACCAAGGAAGCAAGGGAGGAAGAAAACACAGCGGAACAAGAAGAGGAAAATGGAGGAAACGGAATTTAAGAGAACAAAGAGGAAGCAGGTGAATTAGAAGAAGGAAATGAAGGAGATGGAAGGGAGGAATTGGCTGGGACGGAAGGAATGGAGGGCCAAGGCAAAGCAGATCCGGTGCGAGTCGTATTGCCGGTCAAAACGGATGCAAGGCGCCTGACGGACGATATTGGAGAAGGCACGTTGGGTGGCCAAAGGAAGAGAGCTTATGAAGAGCTCTTGGAGGAAGGTGGATGGAATGCGCGACCAAAGAAAGCTTGGGTTGCGAGGTGCAAGGAGATCTTTGAGAGGCACATCGTAACGGAGGTGCTGGTACTTTGAAGAATGTCCGCCTTGATCAATGATGAAGACCTTGATACCTTTTGGTCCATGGTTGCGGAATTGATGGCAAATTGGGAGGATGCAGAAAAAGAGATAAAAGAAACTTTGTAATTTAATGTATATTATTTTTTTTTTCATATTAAAAAATTTTATAATTATTATTATTATTTTTTTAATAATAAGTGGAAATGAAGGGAAAATGAGAAAAGAATAACACAGTGTGATGGAGGGATTTGAATGATGAAATGATGGTGAAATAAGATAAGTTTTTAATGGGATGGAATATGGGATGGAATGTGATCAAGTAAGATAAATGTAAAATGGAATGAAATGGGATTGGATGGGATGAAATGTGGAGTGGAATGGAATGAAATTGGATGGGATGGAATGTGGAGTGGAATGGAATGGGATTGGATGGGATGGAATGTGGAATGGAATGTAATGGGATTGGATGGGAAAGAATCATGATTGCCAAGGTTTGCAAGGGTAGCTTGCATGGAATTCTCGAATCAGATTGGGTGAATTGCAAAGGTGATGGGCTGGTTCCCACAAGGTGCGATCTTCGTCAGACTGGAAGCCAGACCATTTAACAAGGTATTGAAGTTTTCCTTTGCGTAACCTGGAATCCAGAATACGACTTACTTCCCACTCTTGATGATCAAGGACAGTGACCGTTTCAGGAGGGGGATGAGTCTTGCCCGGGTATAGGACTTGAGCTGGCTCTAGGAGAGACACATGAAAGACCGGGTGGATACCTTGCCATTTTGCAGGTAAAGTAAGTTTAAAGGCGTTAGGGGAGATGACTGATTCTACTTTAAAGGGGCCAAGCTTTCTTTTGGAGAGTTTGCAAGTTGGGCGAGTACTGCAAATGTTGCGAGCATTGAGCCATACTTGATCTCCTACTGCAAAGGTTGGAGCCAAAGTGCAAGATTGGTCTGCTTGCTCCTTATAGCGCTGGCTTGCTTCTTAGAGGTTGGTTTGAAGTTGCAATTGAAGGGATTGAATTTGTTCAAGGTAATTGGTAGCAGGTTGAGAAGGTGCTACGTGAAGGGAAGAGAAAGTCGGGTTTCTACCATAAAGAGTTTGGAAGGGCAACTGTTTGGTGGAGGAATGAGTGGAGTTGTTGTAGGTGAATTCGGCTAGTGGGAGCCATTGCGACCAGTCGTCTTGTTGATAGGCAACATACATTCAAAGATATTGTTTGAGGATCTGATTAACTTGCTTGGTTTGCCCATCCGTTTCCGGGTGGTAAGCCGTTGATAAATTGCGAGTGATCTTCAAATGTTGGCATAGCAAGGTCCAGAAGCTTGAGACAAACAGAGATCCACAATCACTAACTATATTATCAGGGAGACCATGTTTCAAAAATACATATTCTATGAACAAGTTAGCCAAGTCTTCTGAAGAGGCCGTCACATTACTGCGTAAAAATAAAGCCATCTTTGAGGAGCAATCTACTATTACTAGAATAGCATTATATCCACTAGAAGAAGGTAATTGAGAGATGAAATCCATAGACAGCAAGTGCCAAGGAAGAGGCGGAATTGGAAGTGGCTGGAGCAGCCCATACTTCCGGTGTTTCAAGGACTTGTTACGATTGCAATCATAGCACGCGCTAACATAGTCTTTTACTTCTTTGGTCATACCAGGCCAGTAGAAGTCTTGTTCAATCAATTGGTAGGTTTTATCCTGCCCATGATGACCAGAAAGCGGAGAATCATGCCGTGAATCAAAGATATCTAACTTAATGCAAGAATTATCTGGTACTACTATACGATTATCATAAACTAAAAAGTCATTATCATCTATACTGTAACTACTATCTAATAAGTTTGCACTTTTGCAAAGTTCAATGCACTTGGGGTCGTCGCGTTGAGCTTGTTGGAGTTCGGAAGCCAAATCTTGTAAGCGAGCGATGATCAAACTGAGTTGGGCAGATTGGGTTGAGAAGAGTGTCCTAACGTTTTCAGGGTTGTTTTTGGCAAGGGTGCTCCCCCCCCCTGGGTAAACGTCGTCCCGAAGTGATAAATCATCAGGAACTACCGCTTGTTTCCCAGGACGGTACGTGATTGTAAAGTGAAACTTGGAGAGGTATTTGGCCCATCGCGCCTGTCTACGTGTGAGGACTTTTGAACTCATGAAATACTTCAAAGAATTATGATCAGTTAAAACCTCAAAGGATTCCCTAAGACTCAAAAGGTATGAACGCCATTTCTTAAAGCAGTAAACAATTGCAAGAAGTTCCTTGTCATGAATCTCATAGTTAAGCTCAGCAGCGAGCAACTTGCAAGACTCAAAAGCTATGGGGTGAAAGAGAGAAGTGGAAGGAGAAAAATGCAAGATGACTCCTGCAATCGCATAGTGGCTTGCATCTGTTTCAACAATAGTGCAAGCTAGCTTGTTGAAGTGAGCAAGTATTGGAGCAGTGGTGAACGCTTTCTTCAGAGCTTTGAACTCCGAAGCAGCTTGTTTGGTAAAAATAAAAGGAGTGTCTTTTTGAAGAAGGTTAGTAAGATTCACGGTTTTTTCAGCGTAACGCGCAATAAACCTTCTATAGAAGTTACTGAAACCAAGGAAAAATTGAAGAGATTTAAAGGAAGAAGGTGGGGGCCAGTCCAATATGCGTTTGCTTTTGGCTGGGTCCATCAATAGTCCTTGCTGCAAGACTACAACACCTAAAAAATGAAGAGAAGAGGAATGGAACTTGCACTTAGAGGCTTTTGCAAACAGGTCATTCTTGCAAAGTTGCTGTAGCACCTCTCGCACATGTGCAATGTGATCTTTGAGGTTTCTCAAGTAGACCAGTATATCATCAAGATATACCACGAGGTATTTATCTACAAGATCAGATAAAATGTTGTTGACAAAATGTTGAAAAGTGGAAGGAGCGTTGCAGAGGCCCAAAGGCATGACGGTATACTCATAGCTGCCAAACCGGGTTCTCATCGCAGTTAAATAATCATGACCTTCCTTAATGCGAATTAGGTTATAAGCACCTCGAAGGTCTAACTTTGAGAAATGAGTAGCTCCATGGAAGAGGGTAAGGAGATGTGACATAGGCGGTACTGGATAGGCATTCTTCCGGGTTACCTGGTTCAGTTTCCTGTAGTCAACACAAAGGCAAAGTCCGCTGTCCTTTTTTGGTACAAATAGAACAGGGGAACCGGTGTTTGAATTGCTTGGTCAAAGAAATCCTTTTGCTAAATTTTCCGCAATGTAGTCTTGAAGCGCAATTTATTCTTGCGTCGAGAGAGAGTAAACTGGTCCTGGTGCCGGAGGTGGGCCAGTAAGTTTGATCTTGTGATCATAAGGACGGGATGGAGGCAGTTTATCTGCTTTTGCAGCTGAAAAGACGTCAGCAAAGTCATGATAAACCAAAGGTAAAGACTCTCGAATGATTTCTAAATCTTCAATCTCGTCATCTTTGAGCACCGGGTTTGAGGTGCTTGCATGGTGCGAGAGGATTAGGGAGCTCAAAATACACCTTTTGGTTGGTGCCTGTTTCTCTTTGAAGGAACAGGAAAGAGGTAAGCTGGATAGGTAAGCAATAACTCCTAAGTCTGAAGAGGGAATTTGAGAATGAAGGTCAGGATATTGCAAATCTCCTGGCGGAAAAGTGTCATCCAACTCAATGACAGTGTCAGGTAGGCTGTTTAATTCCTGATTGAAGGAAAGGTTAGCGTTCTGGGGGTGCGAGGTTCGAAGGTTAATTACTCCTTCTTGCCAATTCACATCTGTATTCCAGTAAACTAGGAAATCATGGCCTAGAATGGTATCATCCATTCCGGGTATAGCCAAGACAAATAAATCCCATTTGAAGCTGGGGAAATTGGAGAATGCAAAGGTCCATTTTGCCTTTTGGGAAACCCAATGAGACAGTTCAGTTGCACTACTTACTAGATAGATGGGAAATTTATCTATCTCGGAACGCGTAAGATTTTTGGAAGTGGCAAAAGATTCACTGATGAAGGAAACGTTGGGGCCGGAATCAAGTAATACTTGATAAGGAGTGTTGTTGGAATGGAATAGGATAAATCTCAAACTTGGAGCACCTAGTGACTCGCAAGTGCAAAGATTTACTCGTGGTGATTTAGATAATGTGTAGCTTTCCTTGCAAGTATAAGAAAAACTACAAGCTAATTTTTTGACTGCTTAGCCGCTTCACGCGCTAATTGCTTTGCACAGCTGTCGACATCATGTTTACCTCCACAATACATACACAGCCTGTTCTTTTCCCTTTGCAGTCGTTCCTCACTTTGAAGCATCCCGGTTTCTTTGTCCAAGAACTTTGGAGTTTTGGCAACAGCTTTCCCTTTCAAGTTGGAGTTCAAAGTTGGGGTTGGTTTGGATGGTTTTGGGTTCCTCGTGTTTTGCTTCAAGGAGTCGTTCACCTTCGGAGCCAAGGTGGATGGTCCATGGTTGTTTCGCCAAGAGCGATTCTTGTCATGATAGCCATTATCAAGCTCAATCACTTGATCAATTAGCTGCTGAAGCAAGGTTGTCTTATGACCCCCAACTGCGAGCTGTTCAATTAAGCGGTCCGGTAAACCCTTTTGGAAATGGAATAGAAGAGCGGCCTTGTTCCACTGGATGCAATACTGAAAGGTTTGAAAATGAGAAATATAAAAGGAAGCTCTACTATTCTCCTTCATAAGTAAACTATTAAGTTTGTATTTGGCGTTTTGAACTTCATTGGGATCGTCAAACAGGGTGAACAATTGTTGCTCAAACTTGTCTCAGTTGTTGAGAATACAAGTGGGACTGTCGTTGAATAAAAGTTTGAGTTACGGTTCAAACCACTGCAAGGCTCTACCTCCTAAGAAGGACAAAGCATACATAACTTTATGTCTATTGGAAGGGAAATTGTTGGAGTTGTTTGAAAAGATGATTTTACAATACTGTAGGTAGGATCTAAGCTTATGAGGGTGTTCTCCTGTAAAGTGATCAGGTTGTTTCATGCCCGGAGTGCGAAAACTAGGAGTGCTTGGATTAGATCGCTGGGCACCATGAGTGAGGGCCTGGATCAATGTCAAAAGCAGGGTTGGAGCATTGGGCTTGAGAGCAGTAGTGCAAACCCCTGGTCTACCACGAGTCAAGGTTTCATCAGAAGAATGGTCGGAGTCTGCAAATTCTGCAAGAGGGTCCGTCGGAGCATCCCGTGGAGGAGCTTGAGGATCATTGAGAGGTTCCACAGATGGCGATTTGGAAGGAGGAACTGGATCTAAGGGTTGTTGGGCCCAAGGAGCGCTGGTTTTCCCTACCCAATGGATCTCATCATTGTAAGGGGCGAGGGAAGTGTTCCCGGTTGAGTGAGTACGTGACATTGAAAAAGAAGAAGTCTACTATAGATTGGCAGGCTACAATAGATGAGTTGAGTTAGTTAATTTACTTTCACACAACCACCCCACGTACTATAGGGCAATTCTTAGATGATCGTGAGCGCAAAGGAATACCTAGTGCAAGGGCAAGTGCAAATAGCAAGAACCAGTTGCAAAGTGCAAACTTGGTTATGCCACTCAACAAACGGCAAGATGAATGGAAAGTGTTCTGAAGAAGGAAACTCAACCTGAGTCCGATGTGATAACTAGGTTGCAGCAAAATGCGAGAACATATGAAATTAACTAACTGAGGAGACAATCATCAGGCAAGGGGATAGCCCTTATAAGGTAATCCAAAGTGACTAGATACAACCTGGTGATGAGCTAACTACAGTTGAGGCAATGAATGACAGGAACGGAATAGGAAATGAAGCAGTAGTACAGATCCAAGGTCATAGCGTAAGTGCAAGACAATAGAATCTGAGTGTACAATTGTATGACAAATTGGGACAGGAGCAAGTGACGTTGAAGGTAATGCAAATGAGAAGTAATAGTGCATGCAGGGTAGGGACTAGTCCAATTGCAAACTGTTCAGTAATGATGGCTTAGTTAGACGTAGATGCAAACTAATGAAAAATGCATGACCAAAGATGGAAGTCCAAGGCTGTTGATTGGCCAGGGAAGGAGATTGGATCTCATAATGGATGGCCGACCAGTATGGAGTTAACCGCAAAGTTTCCAAGTATATACTGAGTTGGTCGCCAAGATTGGAAGTTCAACGCAAGCCAGAGGAAATAGCGGATTGCACCATTGATGTTGTGCTTTATTTGTGTCATGCTTTTAGACTGAGGTAGATGGTACTGAGGAGAGGATATGTCAAAGTGGTGAAGACAATAATCCTTAAGTGCGAAGCGTGACAAAAACCCCTTGATGGGTGTAGCTGTTTGTATTAGGTTAAATAAAACTTGATTGTTTACAATGACAACCTAAAATAAAAAAAAATAAATTTATGGGGAATATATTGTGTGGTGGATGATAGATTGATATTGTGGCAGACCTTGTGGCCAACCCTGTTGACCACCAGCCTTTGCACCCTGGTCAACAGGCATGATTTGCTTGAAATCATGATTTCATTTTTCAACAGAACAAGGAATTACTTCAAGAAACCAAGGCCTCAAAACTCATCAAACAAGTCCTTGGGAATCAATCCAATTCTTTTGCGGACTTGTTTACCAAGAAAGGTTGTATTTCAGCAAGGAAATGGTGGTTGTTTATATATCTAAGACTTTTTGAAGACTACCCCGCTCATTGTGGCCCAATGGTCTAGTAGTATGATTCGCCCTTCGGGTCATCTGCCCGCTATGGGCCTATTTGGGCGAGGTCCCGGGTTCAATTCCCGGTTGGGCCCCTTCTTTTGTCGCTACCGCCCAATGTCACGTTTTCTCATTATCGCTCTCCGTCGCAGGAACCCCCTCATGAGACAAGTCCGCCTTCCACCCAGTACGAGCTGTGGTTGTGGGCACTTGGAGGGAAACTGCCGGAGTCAGTCGAGTGAACTCGTTTGTAGCGTGAGCAACCGATCACAAGCAGCCAAATTATTAAATTCCAATCAGTCCCCAAATTTGGCGGCAACACTCTAGTAACATATAACTAAAGTACTCCTTGGGTTAACCAACAACGCAGAATCTCAATTCCAACGCCCCCTATGCCATCTGCATCGTCCCTCGAATGTTATCAGACCCCCTTAGCCTCGAGATATGCCTCAGCCGGTGAGCAATCCTTGCTTTCTCATGCTCTGTCAATCCCCATCTTGTGCTTTTGTTTGAAAACACAGGAAAATATCCGACCTTACAAAAACACTTTTCCCCCATCAGAATGCTAACAATCAGTAAAGAATTAATCATGTTAACTAATCTATAGTATCTGAAACTTGATCGAAAAATGATCGATTCTAGAGATGTCTCGATTGTTCTCGAGCCAAACCAGGTTTGGTACCTGGAGGCAGCTGTGGCTCTCCTTGGCCGAAGCTCAGAAGGAGCTTGGCTTACCGATCCCAGATGAAGCAATTCAAGAGATGAAGAATAATCTCGTACGTAGCTTATTTCTACCAAGGGACTGTGGAATGAGTCTGAGTGAATATCGACACCTGATCTATTTCTTCCCCCCTTTTTTTTTTTTTTTTAAAAAAAAAAAACAAAAAAAAAAAAACAATCTAGGTCCTCGATCACAAACAAATGGAAATGGCAGCAACTGAAGAGCGTAAAAGAAGACATGATGTGATGGCACATGTTCATACCTTCGGTCAAGTAATACTCCTCCCTGGATTTGTTTTTTCTTGCCTTTCCAAGGATTGCACATCATCCTGAGCTGATTGAATTTAAATCTCTCCCCTTTTGCCCTAGGTTTGCCCCAAGGCTGCTCCGATCATTCATCTTGGAGCAACATCATGTTATGTGACCGATAATGCAGACCTAATATTTCTAAGAAAAGGGTTTGAGATCTTAATACCCAAATTGGCCGTAGTCATCTCGAGATTATCAAAATTTGCAAACGAATATAAGGATCTACCCACCTTAGGTTGGACTCACTTTCAACCTGCTCAACTGACGACCGTTGGAAAACGAGCGACACTTTGGATTCAAGAGTTATTGATGGATTTAAGAAACTTGGTCCGAGCTAATGAGGACTTGGGATTTCGAGGTGTTAAGGGTACCACCGGTACTCAAGCTTCATTCTTGGCACTCCTCGATGGCGATCATCAATTAGTCGAAAGACTCGATGAATTGGTGACCAAGAAATCCGGTTTCAAATTCGCCTATCCCGTCTCTGGTCAAACTTACACTCGCAAGATCGATATCGATTGCATCGCCCCATTGGCTTCCTTCGGTGCCACCGCTCACAAAATCGCTACCGACATCCGTCTGTTGGCTAACTTAAAGGAAATCGAAGAACCTTTTGAATCCAGTCAAATCGGAAGTAGTGCGATGGCCTACAAGAGGAATCCGATGCGTTGTGAGCGTATCTGTTCACTGGCTAGACATCTAATGGTCTTACAGGTTAGCACCGTGTTTCATTCTCCCTAAATTATAATTGGTTTTATTATCCAGTTATTGCTTAATTTTATCAATCCTTGGCTTCTTTGATTTTTTTTTTTTTTTTTTTTTTTGCATTGGTGACTGGAATCCAATATGTTGTGTAGCAAAATGCGTTGATGACGTCTTCAGTCCAATGGTTTGAGAGAACTTTAGACGATTCGGCAAATCGTCGAGTCACCATCCCAGAAGCCTTTCTGACGACCGACATCATCCTGACTACTTTACAAAACGTTAGTGAAGGGATGGTCGTTTATCCAGCTATCATCGGACGGCACATCAAAGCTGAATTACCATTTATGGCCACTGAAAATATCATCATGGAAATGGTTAGGATGGGGGGTGATCGACAAGAATGTCATGAGAAGATTAGAGTCTTGAGTCATCAAGCCGCCAAGGTGATCAAAGAGCAAGGTGCTGACAATGATTTGATCGATCGGATTAAGAATGATGCTTATTTTGAACCGGTTCATCCCAAGTTGGATCGACTCTTGGATCCTAAGAGTTTCATTGGTCGTGCTCCTCAGCAAGTGGAGCATTTCCTCAAAGGTCAGGTTCTTTTAATCCCTTTACACCTTCCTTCGATCTTATCAATCGATGGTTGGTTAGATAGCTTACCCCTCCTCTCAAATCCCATCTGTTGCCTCCCGGTTCTCTTGACGGATTCGGATATTTCTGCAGATTGGGTAGAACCAGCTTTACAACCGTATCAAAAGCATATCCATTCTTCTAACCAGGCTGTTTTGAACGTCTAGTCGGGTCGATGGATTTGTCAATTTGCCCTTTAAAATCTGCAAGCAATCAAAATAGAGTCGTATCCCTCTTCTTTCGACTTGAATCATGTTCAAAAATTTCAATCAAATCCCGTCGAGGGTTCATTTGATCATTCAAAAACATTCAGGCTGCAGTGAAGTGGTTTGATCAGCAGACAGATCCAAAAAAGAGAAGGAAAAAAAAAAATCTATTCATCGCCAATATTGAAGTCTCATCTTTCATTGATCCGCGGCATCTACCGCCCATTGGATCCTCCCTGCACCTGAACTCTAAGTGGCTTTGGCACATGAATCATTTGTTCTGATTGGGTTTGGAATGTTGTTCCCATTGGCAAATTACCCAATGGAAGTTCCCCCCGACCATCCAGCCCATAGTACTTGTCATCCCAGGAAGGGGGTTACTAGAAACAGATCAGTTCAAATCACAAACCGGTTCTTCTTCTTCTTCTGTTTGAACCGTTTTTCTCTTGGTTCGTAGCAGACGCTAGGAATGGCTTGACAAGGTTAATGGTCAACAACTCAGAACCCGATCGATTGATAAAATCATGGTCGTGGGTGCCAGGTTTGTGGATGTATGGACGGAGTGGATAGTTGTTCACTTGAGCTGGGTCATCTCTCAGCTTGACTGCCTGAGAGAGGGCTAGAATTCAAGAAGTGTAGATGAATGCAGAGGTTCGATAAAGAGAAAAAAAAAGTCACTTGAAATAAGATCAGGAAGAGAGCAAGGGATTCAAGCGAACAAGTTAGGAGAACCTCGAGTGGTTTGTAAGAGCCCTAAAATGAATTTGAGACTTGTTCTTCGAGTTCATCACCTCACAATGGTCGATCTGAACTTGGTGCTTTGGACAAAGTATTCCGCCAATCATACCTTTTTTTTTAAATAACCATGATGATGATGATAATAGTACAAGATTTTTAAAATCAAGGCCCTGTTGATCTATATTTCTGATATGTAGATATCTTAGTCTGTGTCTTCATTTTTACTTTTCAAAAAAAAAAAAAAAAAAAAATCAATCAGCATGGATGTGAAGAAATCACACGTAAGATTTCTGAGATGGATTACCAAGCAGGCAGTCTTGGTGACAAGAAATATCCAGGATCTAGAAAGAGTCATGGAATTGAGAAGGCTGTTTGATAATTGGGTGAAATGATGAATGTTGGTGTGTGTGTGTGAGGGCAGGGGGGCATTATAAGAAACTTGATGGATCATTTTAGCTTGAGAGGACTTACTCTGCAGGGCTTACTCTGCTCCATGGCCATCATCATCCTCAATGAGGTCAAATTTCTAATTCTTAGAATACCTGAATTAGATCTTCATGGGGGGGGGGTTCAAAACACTCTTTACATAAATATCCTCAAATTCTTGGTAGACTATGACTAGCCAGTTCAAAATTTGAGTTATTAAACCATTCCTATGGCTTGATTTATATATATATATATATATATATATATATATTATAGTCTTTTTCCCCCAAATTTGGGGGATGGAGTAAATAAATGTAGAGTTTTGAAGAGACTTGTCAGCCTGACTAAGTGAAAGACCCAACAAAAATGTAATAAACAAACCTAATCTCATGCTTCCAGTGGCATGTCCTTGCCAATGTTATTAGATTAGGTTTGGACTGAGAGCTTGTACCTACAGACTACTTCTGGCCATGTTGTACTTCTCTCTCTTACTTTTCTTCACTCATTCACCATGAAAAATCAATGATCACTTGATTAAAACTGACAGAACTGAGGAAAAAGGGGCCCTTTGTGCCCTGGTATGTCACTTATAACCAGCTGATCTTTGATTATTCATGGTGATTTTTGTATCTTTCATTCTATCTCAAACATACCACTCTTAGGTAGATTTTCTCATTCCATCTTGTGTGTCAGTCTCCTTTGGTCCCAAGACCTGAACCCTTGCCTCAACACTTGCTGGTGTTTCTTTACAGGTCTGAATCTATTTATCTTTTGATTTCATCCTCTGATTCTTCTCTTTTCTCCATCTCATGTGCTTGTTAAAGTAATTGAAACTCATTGTTGTATCTTTTACTCTATCTCAAACGTACCACTCTTAGGTAAGTTTTATCATTCCATCTTGTGTGTCAGTCTCCTTTGGTCCCAAGACCTGAACCCTTGCCTCAACACTTGCTGGTGTTTCTTTACAGGTACCTTCTTTCATTCCATCTCATGTTCCAGTCACCTTTGGTCCCAAGACCTGATCCCTTGCCTCAACACTTGCTGGTTTTTCTTTACAATAAAAATGAATCAACATGAACAGATGTGATATTTTTTAAATAACAAAGAATTTAATCAAGTGTGAAATTATGGGAATGGATTAAAAAAAAATAATGAAATGAACAATTGTTCAAGTATTTCAACAGATAAGCAAGTAAAAAAATCTTGATAATTGATTTTGGTGGGGGATAGAATTCAAAAAATCATGTTAAAACAATTAAATTAAAGAAATGGACATGAAAAAATGGGATACTTTTTCAACAGTTTTAATCAAGTGAAAAATTTGGGCAACAGATTAAAAAAAAACATTACCCCCAAAATTTGGAGAGGAGACCCATTGGGGGGGGGGGGAAATGTGGAATTTTAATTTTAAAATCAGATTGATTTATCTGCTAAAACCCCAACCCCAACCCCCCCCCCCAAAAAAAAGAAAAGAAAAGAAAAGAAAAGAAAAGAAAAGAAAAGAAAAGAAAAGAAAAGAAAAGAAAAGAAAAGAAAACATTTTCAAAAAGATTCAATGTGCACTGTAAATAAGATGCATTATTAACCAAAAAATCATGAGAAAGACTTCCAAAAAGAAAAATGTTGAAAATGAATCAAAGTGCATGATGAATGGTATTCAGAACCTTATGGTAAACAATATTATCAGTTTCAAAATAACTTTGGTTTTGTGGTCTCTGTGATACAACTACTCTTGTTGATTGGCTTGATATACTCCTTGAAAATGCTATATATAACTGCCCATGGCTAAAAACTGGATCCTGAAGATAAAGGCCAACATTTGAAATTTTTTAACCTTGAGATTTATTAATTGTCAAAGAGAAGGCAAAATTTACTGGAAACTTTTTGCAGATGAATTTAAATGGAAGACCATTTTGATCTGGTTCAGAAATCAAATGGATGCATGGAATGGCAACAACTCTTCCCATGGAATCACCTGTTGTTATCTTGGAAAATATAATATTTTTTCCCAATCTTTACACAACCAAGCAAGTTCCATTGCAAAGGCCAATTTTATGATTCATATTCCTCAACATTGCTATTGGGGCACCAAATTTCATAGTTAAGCTATGGGGAGGAAAGATTGGAAGAAATGATGTATTGAGGAACTCTTGTTGGTTAAGATTTTGTGTGTCATCTTCAACAGAGTCATGGCTTGTGTAAGTTCTCATTGTATTATTTTCTTCATTTCCGGGGAGTGAATTCATAATGAATTAATTTATCTTTTTTATAGAAGTATTCTTGCAAAATAGGATCACATGTTCCATTAGATAACCATTTCAAAGGTAGCAGTGGTAAAAGTCTTGAAAAATAATGTTGATTAAATTCTCCAAAGTATGATCTTTTCTATTACCATGAATAAAATTGTGTTCTGGAAGCAAGATTTTCTTTGAACCATCAATCACATTGCAACCATCTCAAACTTCAAGTAAGAAATTCTGGAAATCAGGATCACCTGCAGCATGCACAATTGAAGTGAGGTTCAAGAATTGGAAATATCTCCAGCAAACTGAAATCACTAAACTGGCATCAACAATTTAGGGAAATCTACCTTTTTGAATTACTGGTAACATTTTCCTAAGGTCCCCCCAAAGAACCATGACTTTACCACCAAAGGGTAGATTGGAATCCATGATGTCTTGTAGTAGTCTTTCAACAAGCTCAAGAGCATGCCTATGACTCAGAGGTGCTTCATCCCAGATTATCAAAGAAGCTAATTTGATATCTTGAGCTTTTTGAGAATGCTTTGAAACCCTTGAAACAGAGTTGTGATTGATTTTGAAAGGGATTAAAAAGGTTAGATGAGCTTTCCTTCCATTTGGTATATTCATGGCAGCTATTCCACTACCAGAACATGCCAGAGCTATTTCCCCTGTTTATCTTATTGAAGCCAATAAAAAGTTATACACAAATTCTTTTCCAGATCCCCCAGGTAAATCAATAAAGAATCAAGAAGGCTTTAAAGAATTGCATGCATCCATTATCAGGTCGAAAATATGTCTCTGTCTATCATTCAGCAAAAAAACAATTTTCCAAGTCTGATTGAGGTACTGTTGAATTTTTTTCTTCCTGAGGAATCCAGTTCCTGTTGTTTGTTGTACTTTTAACTGTTTGGTCAAGTCTTGGAAGATCATGGAAAGCCTCTTAAACACTGGTTCCCATATTTTTAAATATTATCTGGTTGGTTGCTGTTAATATTTCATTAGAGAGAACCCTTTTTTCTCTGATGAGCAAAATCATCAACCATTGAATTGAATGACAAGTTCCATAATCTAAGTGGGTTTTCTGGTTGAAAAAGTGCTAAGAGAATTCCAAATAACCTCCTTAGATGATATGGATCAATAGATTCATCTGATTCAAGCATATTTGATTCCAAATGAAAATAATCCACAATTAGACCCCTGGCCAAAGCTGCTTATCTGAAAGTTGAGTAAGAAACTCCATTGACCTGTTTCAGGTGATCAAAAGAAGTAGCACCAACTGAATTATTCAACAACAATCTGAGAAACCAACTTTGTCCAATTAGGAGGGGGGGTGGTGGGTGGGGCCATGGATTGTTTGATCAATTGATTGATCCAAGCAAGGCAGTTGGTGGGTGGGGCCAAGGATTATTTGATCAATCAATTGATCAAATAATCTAAAAGAATGGGGGGGTCCTAAAGAGAGGAGGATTTTGATCAGAAATTGGTCCGTATGAGGAGGAGGAGGGGGCTGGCCACAACAAGCAATTGATTGATTGATTTCTTGCAGTTTGATCAATTGTTTGCTTGTCAATTGATTGAAAAGGAGGAGGGGAGTGAGGAAATAACTAGAGGGGGTGATGGATCAAATGGAAATAGCTATGAAAGAGTGCTGGGAGTGTACCTGGAAAGGATGTATGGATTGATCCATCAGCTCCAAAATCAAAGGGAGGAGAAGGGGGGGACTTACCAGGGTGATTGGTTGATTTATGGGTAGCAGAAGCAGGAGCAGGACTGGGGGAACTTTGAGATGGAGGTGGATTTTGAGGTGGTGGTGGTGGGTGATGCAGTTTGGTGAGGAGGAGGGAGGAGTGGACTGGTGGTGGTTGAGGTGGTTTGGTAACAAGGAGGGAGGAGTGGACTGGTGGTTTGGTGGGGTGAGGTGGGCGGTTTGGATGCTTTGGTTCTGTTTTGTCTAAGTCCACCAAAAAAAAAAAGAAGGCAAATTTCAAATTTTCAACCCTGAGGTTGCAAACAGGGCGCAAAACCCCATTTGAAACCCATATGAGTCACAGATGGATATATATATTTTTTTGTATTTTTTTTTTTTACTTTTTTTTATCTCATTTTTTTTGTTCTATTTTAATAAAACATGAAAAATAAAAAATAAGTAAAAGATAAATAAATCATAAATAAAATAAATAAATGACAAATGATAAATAATAATAAATAAAAAATAAACAAAAAATAAAGAAAAAATAAATAAAGAAAAAATAAACAAAAAAATAAACAAGAAAATAAATAAAAAATAAATTAATACATTAAATTAAAAATATGAATATAAAAAACAATATAAAAAAATAAAATTAAATAAACAAATATATAAAATTAATAAACTAATTAATTAAATTAAAAATATAAATATAAAAAAAAATGAATAAATTTAAATAAAATGAAATGAATAAATAAAAAAAAAGGGCATTATTTTTTTCACAGGTTCCACCCTTAGAGTCATGGGGGTACTATGTCCCTGCAACATCCAGTATACACGGACAAATCCTTGTTTACATGGGCATTTCAAGAAGTTTTTTTTTTGAAATTCTAACACAGCAGGCCTGTAGATAGGTGTCTTGAACCCTTATGACTAATCATTTATACTTTTGGGACCAGTTAAACCCCTTCAAAAATCCAGTCAAAAAATTAACAAAATAAAAAAAAAACCTGATTTTTGGAGCTATTCCTTTGGCTTTTGGCTTAAGTTTTTTTGGCACTTTGAACTCTCACATTATTTATCAATCAGCTGAAGAGCTTTAAAATCATTTTTTGAGATTTTTTGGATGTATACTTGGCCTCCAAACATTGGATCCAACATAAAAACACTTCAAAATAGCATATCCTTTTCAAGATTTTTTTTTTCACTTCTTGAATCAATGTTTCTCTCAATTGTTTTTGACAAAAAATAATATTAAAATCCAAAAATTCAATTGAAAATTTGGCTGAGCTTTAATTATAGGTTTTGTCCCACCAAATATTCATCACAATGAAAATAATTGAAAATAAAAGCCGTGGTCTTTCCTTATTCCTGCTTTCTTTGTTGTGCTTACATATGAGAATTTGAAGTATTTGAGCTTTAAAGGTTAAAACAGGCTTCTGAATGTTTTCAAATATATATTTTTCTTAATTCTTGAAGCACTATTTGTGCCATAAATGTTAAAATACGTATGCACTTACATGTGTGCTACGTATGAGTGTAATCCAAATGGGATGCACATGTGGGCCCCTGCAGCCCATTGGACACACACACGGACCATACGTGCCTGTGTGGATGTCACAGATTTGGGGAAACTGGCCTCAAAACAGGTGAAACAGGCCTATTGGTACACGGGCCCTAACAGCCCCGGTGGGTTATATGGGCAAATACAGCCAGATGGGCTTGTATGGGCATAATTGGGCCCAAGGTTTATTTTGGACATACTTGGCCAGATGGGCTGGCCCCCCAAAGTATGTTAAACTCACTTTTTGGGCTTGGGGGCGGCCCATTGGGGCCGCCGCCCGTGTCACAGCCCATTAGGGGCTGCCACCTGTGTTGCGGCCTGCTTGGGGCCGCTGTTTTTGCATTTGGCCCGTTTATGGGGTCCAACAGCCCGCGCAGGGCTGTTGTAGGGAGCAGAGGGACTCAAAATGGAGTCCCCCCACCCTGGTGGCGGCTGATTGCGGCTGCTGGCTGGACCCAGCTCCTCACCCTCCCCTTGCTTGCCATTGCAAGGGGAAGGAGGAGGGCTGGCTAGGTTGAACCAGCCAGCAACCGGTTGCAAGAGGCAACCAGTCAGGGTGGGGGGGACCTGATCACCCCCCCACCAAATGTGGTGGCTGGGCTGGTTGCAGTGAGGCAACCAGAGGTGGGGGGAAATTGACCACCCCCCCACCATCAAAAGGGGCGCTCTCCCTCCCCCTTTACCAAGGGGGAGGAGCGACGGGCTGGAGGGGATTTGAACACCCCCCAGCCCACCTACCTTGACGACGCCCTGGGGGTATTGACCTCCAGGGCCCCTGGTAGGGGGATTTGACCGCCCCCTCCAGGGATTTGAGTGAAAGAGGGGGGGGCGGCATGTCCCCCAGTTACACCCACCCATGTGTGTCTGAGACCAGACCCAGGTGTGTCCTGGCTGCCACCTGGCCATTTGTATGGCCAGGGGCTGGTTGCATGAGGCAACCAGCCAGCATGTGAGGTAACAGGGCCGGTTGTAACAGAAAACCAGCCAGGGGTTTGAACAGCTAAGGGGCTGGTTCAGCCCCATTACAGTGGAAACACCAAAAATGACCGGAATAGGCTGGTTGTAAGGGTACAGGGGCTGATGCCCTGCGGGCTGATGTAGCCCAAACCAAGTAACAAGGCCTGTAGAGCCTGTAGAGCTCTTTGGGGGCGGACAATTTGCCTTTTGGATTGTTGTATCATGGGCTCACACGAGGCCAATCCTTTGTACTTAAGGAGCTCTTATCCCTGATGTTTTAAATCATCAATTCATCATCCAATTGAATTCATCACCAATATCACCCAATGTATTTCCCCATTGTGAGAGCCCATTAGCAATTATTGACACAAGGTGTCCATCATTTCTTTTGCTTTAAATAATGCTCATTTGCCTAAGCCAATTGCTGGCCATAATTATAACACATTATCAGTACCAAAATCATCATTAATTCCAAGCCATCTAGACCCTTGTAACTCACTCTGGAGAACCTCAAAGACCTCAAGTTTTCCAAGAAGATTTCCTATATCCCTGATGTTAGCTCCACCCTGATAGTTCTGAACAGTCAGAATTATAATGCTTGGTTTTTCCTTATGGATAGTGAGCTGGAAAACATCTGTTATGGGGAGATAATGGATGCAGATGACACTTTGATCAGTTCAGAAGTGGAGAAAAAGTCTTATCATCTCATCCTTAGGCATCTTGATGAGAATCATGTGACATGGGTTGCTGATACTCTTAAGGAAGATGAGAGAAGGAGGGGCAGTATCCTTTGGAAGTTGCTTAAGTCCAAATATGCTGGTGATTCTGTTCAATGAACTATTCAAGTTACAATATTTGAATTGTAAGCAGTTTGTTTCAGAGGCTAGGTCTAGTATAGCCAAGTTTAAGTCATCAGGAATTAACATGGATACTTAGTGTTTGTCACTCTTAATCCTTCAGAAGCTACCAAAGGAGTTTGATTCTTTAGTCAGAATTATTTCTCAATTGGATTCTCTTCCTGGGGAGGAGGATGTGCTGAAGAGGATTGAAAAGGATGATCTTCAGTTCAAGATGAAGGGAAGTTCTGGAACAGCCCTTGTTGGAAAGACTGGAAAATCTTGCAAGAAGGCAAAAAAGAATTTGTCCAAGGTCTTATGCTATAATTGTTAGAATAAGGGGAATTATGCCAAGGATTGCAAGAAGGACAAGAAGAGGAAGAAGTCCAAAGAGAATGACAAGGAGGTCAATCTCACTACTGAAAACATTGCAATGGTGGTGTTTGATGGTCCAATGGAAATGGTTGTTGGGGAAGAAGGTCCCAACAAGAAGGCCAAAATTGATGAAGATCAAGAAATGGACTTGATTGATTATGAAGTGAGTAATCTTAACCTCAAAGATGAGAACTTATCAGTGACTGATAAAGCTTCTTTACTATTACGAGGATTGAAGGAGGATGTTCTTGTTTTGATTGATTCTGGTTGTGCAGATCACATGTTCTTTGAACCAAATTTATTTTCAAATCTTAGTGATTATGATGGAGTTGTAAATATTGGTCAGAAAGGCAGAAAAATTCAGATTAAAGGAATTGGAAAATTTATTCTTGCAAAACAGTTGGTTTTCAAAATTTCTTTTGAGAAAGTGTTCTATGTACCAGAGTTGCCTTATAACCTAGTTTCCCTTGGAGTGTTGTGGAAAAAAGGTTTCCAGATTTTTTATCTTAAAGAAGATAAGCTTGTTATGGATATGAATGGGAGAACTGTTCTTAGTGGACAGGTTTGGAACAAGCTTTTTTGTGAAAGCTTGTTCAAAATCTCAGCTTTGAGCACTGTTTCTCACAATAGAAGTGGCCATAAGGTAAAGGACAGCAACTGTGAGAGTTGTACCTTAGGGGCTAAGACTAGAAATGTGTTCTCTAAGAGTAGAGATTGCACTGATGTTCCTAGAGAGGAATTTTCCATTGATTTGGCAGGGCAATTCACACCGGAGTCCCTTGATGGGGAAAGATACTTCATCAATTTAGTTGATACTGCAACTAATTATGTTTGGGTTGAACCAATTCGATCTAAGGATCAGAACACAGAGGAGGTTTCTGTAATTTTCAAAGTATAGAAACAGAATGGTCTAATGAAGGAGATCCAGAGGGTTATTACCAATGGAGGTGGTGAATTTGTGAGTAAAGAGTTTGATATTTTATTGAAAGATTATGGTATCATTCATATAGCCACTACTGCAAGTACTCCACAGAATAATGGAATAGTTGAGAGAATGAATAGGACTTTACTGGAAAAAGTCAGAAATATTATGTCTCAATCTGGTCTACCAAAGTTCTTATGGGCTGAGTTGATGTTTACAGTCTGTCTGTTGCACAAAATTGTAATTTTTAATTGGAAGAGTCCTCATTATCAGTTTTGGAAGTTGTACCCCAGAACATCACACCTAAGAACAATTGGTTGCTTGGTGTATTATAGTGTCCACCATAATGAGATGGTTGGAAAATTAGACCCTAGAGCCAGAACAGGGGCACTTGTAGGCTATGATTTAATAAGTAAATTGTATAGGATCTATTTTCCAGGGACAAGAAAGTTTATCTGTAGTAGGGATGTAAAATTTGATGAAAGTACCTTTCCACTCAAAAGGAGTGAAGATGTTGTTGTGAATAAGTCACAGAAAGAAATAGAATTAGCACCTATTTCACCAGAAAAGGCTGAGGAACATGTGGTTCCAGAAGATGAAGAGTTGCCAGACGTGCCACCAGAGGGTTTAGTGCCCGCTTCAGGGGAATCTGTTAATTTGAAACCTGATGAGCCTCCACCTCCAGTTAGAAGGAGTGGAAGGGTTAGAGTTCCAGTTGATAGGTACTGGGAATGGAAGTCCCATTATGCTGCTGCAGGATATGAGGAAGATACATTTCAGGAACAGTGTATGCTCAATGAAGTCCTGGAGTTGAGTTCAGAAATGGGTAACAGGGTTAACCCAAATAGCTTTGGTCAAGCTATGAATTCTGATGAGAGAGCCAACTGGAAGAGTGCTATTTTTGAGGAATTTGATTCTCTGGAGAATAATATTGTTTTTGAAGTGGTTAAGAGTGATTCTGTTCCAAAAGGAAAGAACATTGTGGGGTCTAGATTGGTTTTAAAGAAGAAGTTTGACAAAAATGGAGTTTTGAAGAAGTTCAAAGCTAGATGCGTTGCACAGGGCTTCAATCAGAGAGAGGGTATTGATTACCAAGAAACTTTCTCACCAATTGGAAGGCTTTCCACCTTCAGGTACATCATTGCTCTCGCAGTGGATTTGGGTGAAGAAATCAGACAAGCTGATTTTGTAACAGCATACTTGAATGCAAAACTTGGAGAGGAGGGGACTGTTTATATGTCAATTCCTGATGGTTTTTGTGAATGGTTAGTAGAGACTAAACCAGAAACCATGAAGAAAATCTGTGTTATAAGTTTCCTTTCAGCAGATAAAGGGGAATATGTCCTCAAGCTGTGTAGATCCCTTTATGCATTGAAGCAAGCAGCTAGGTTGTGGTATAATACCATGAGTGAGAAACTGATACAGATTGGTTCCAAGAAGTCTGAGGCCAACCCTTGTCTCATTGTGAGAAAGGATGCAATTTTGTTTGTATGGGTCAATGACATTATCATCATTGGAAATGGTAAAGAGAGATTCATGGATACACTCAAAAAGGAATTCAAGATAAAAGATCTTGGTCTGGTGCAACAGGTGCTAGGAACAAAAGTCAGTAAGAGCAAGAATGGTATTAAGTCAGAGCAGAGCCACTACATGGCATCTCTTCTTAAGCAATATGGCTTAGAAAATGCAAAGGTGTTTGGTACTCCCATTCAGTCAAACATTTGTTTAGAGAAGTCTACAGATGAGGAGTATCTGGAGTTTGTTCAATCTGGGAACAACTACAGGTCAGCTATTGGATTGCTTAATTATTTGGGGCAGTCTAGAAGGCCCAATATTGCCTTTGCAATTGGTGTCTTGTTGCAACACTTAGAGAATCAAAGCATGAGGTGTTGGTCAGCGTTTAAGAGAGTTATGAGTTATCTTAAAGGAACGCACAGTCTGGGACTGTTGTTTACAAAGTCAGCAAACTTTGATTTGGTTGGTTATTCTGATGCAAGTTGGGCAGATGGCAACACTAGGGAATCAACAAGTGTTTTTGTGTTCTTCTTAGGTAAGAATCTGGTGTCATGGATGTCCAAGAAGGTATCAGCAATAAGTCTTTCATCAACAGAGGCTGAGTATAGAGCTTACGTAGCAGCTTCACAGGAGGAAAAATGTTTGAGGAAAGTCTTAGAGGATACACATAAGCCACAAGGGTTTGTGTTGTTGTATTCTGATAACCAGAGTGCCATTGTGTTGGCACAAAACCAAGTTTTCCATTCAAGAAAAAATATATTGATGTTCAATATAACTATATTTGCAATGAAGTTAACTGCAAGGAGATTGTGTTGAGGTACATGCCTACTGGAGCAATGATTGCAGATATCTTAACTAAGGCTTTAGATAGGAACAAGCATCAAGGCTTTGTGACTAATATGCAAATGTTACCCCTTTTGGATTAAGGGGGTGTATTAAAATATGTATGCACTTAAGCGTGTGCTACGTATGAGTGTAATCCAAATGGGATGCACATGTGGGCCCCTGCGGCCCATTGGACACACACACGGACCATATGTGCCTGTGTGGATGTCACGGATTTGGGGAAACTGGCCTCAAAACACGTGAAACAGGCCTATTGGTAAACGGGCCCTAACGGGCCCGGTGGGGTATATGGGCAAAAACAGGCAGATGTACTTTTATTGGAATAATCAGGCCCAAGGTTCATTTTGGACATACTTGGCCAGACGGGCTGGCCCGCCAAAGTATGTTAAACTCACTTTTTGGGCTTCGGGGCGGCCCATTGGGGCTGCCGCCCATGTTGCAGCCCATTTGGGGCTGCCTTCCGTGTTGCAGCCCATTTGGGGCTGCCGCCCATGTTGCGGCCTGCTTGGGGCCACTGTTTTTGAATTTGGCCCGTTTATGTGGCTTGAAGGCCCGCGCAGGGCCGTTGTAGGGGGCAGAGGGACTCAAAATGGAGTCCACCCACCCCAGTTGCGGCTGATTGCGGCTGCCGTGCTGGGCAGCAGCCAGCTGGCCCTGGCTCCCCCCCCTCCCCTTGCTTGCCATTGCAAGGGGAAGGAGCAGGGCTGGCTGGGTTGAACCAGCCAGAAACCGGTTGCAAGAGGCAACCAGTCAGGGTGGGGGGGACCTGATCACCCCCCACCAAATGTGGTGGCTGGGCCAGTTGCAGCAAGGAAACCGGCAGTGGGGGGGAATTGACCACCCCCCCACCATTAAAAGAGGCGCTCTCCCCCCCCCCCCTTTACCAAGGGGGAGGAGCGACGGGCTGGAGGGGATTTGACCACCCCCCAGCCCACCTACCTTCACAACACCCTGGGGTTATCAACCTCCAGGGCCCCTGGTAGGGGGATTTGACTGCCCCCTCCAGGGATTTGAGTGAAAGAGGGGGTGGCAGCATGTCCACCAGTTACACCCCCCCATGTGTGTCTGAGACCAGAACCAGGTGTGTCCTGGGTCCCACCTGGCCATTTGTATTGCCAGGGGCTGGTTGCATGAGGCAACCAGCCAGCATGTGAGGTAACTGGGCCAGTTGTAACAGACAACCGGCCAGGGGTTTGAACAGCTAAGGGGCTGGTTCAGCCCCATTACAGTGGAAACACCAAAAATGACCGGAATAGGCTGGTTGTAAGGGTACAGGGGCTGATTCCATGCGGGCTGATGTAGCCCAAACCAAGTAACAAGGCCTGTAGAGCCTGTAGAGCTCTTTTGGGGCGGAAAATTGGCCTTTTGGCTTGTTTTATCATGGGCTCACAAGAGGCAAATCTTTTGTACTTAAGGAGCTCTTCTCCCTGCTGTTTTCCATCATCAATTCATCATCCAATCAAATTCATCACCAATATCATCCAACCTATTGCCCCATTGTGAGAGCCCATTAGAAATTATTGACACAAGGTGTCCAGCATTTCTTTTGCTTTAAATACTGCTCATTTTCCTAAGCTAATTTCTGGCCATAATTATAAAAATAAAAACCAAATCCAAAAAGGAGGGCAACAAACCCCCCTCTGGGTTGTAGTCTGCTTTTTTGAGCCCTCCATGCATAAAACCCTAACCATTCCTTTTCAATATGAGTTTGAAATTTTTTCAGGCCATTTTTGAGCGCTCCCATCCTCACATCATCCATAAAAGAAACCTCCTCCACCCACCCACCCCCACCCATCACCCCCCATCACCACACCAGACCAGACCAGACCAGACCACACCACACCATACCACTCCACTCCCCCCATTAGCACACCACACCACACCATACCACTCCACACAACACAACACAACACAACACAACACAACACAACACAACACAAAACAACACAACACAACACAACACAACACAACACAACACAACACAACAAAACACAACACAACACAACACAACACAACACAACACAACACAACACAACACAACACAACACAACACAACACAAAACAACACACTCCAAGCCTAACACTACCAAATCAAACCTCCTGAACCAAAAAATTCTTCTCACTCCATTTCTACTCAAAATCTATCTGAATCATCAACTCAAATCTCAAATTAATTTCTAAACAAAAAATCCCTTTTCAAAATGTCTCAAAAAAACATCCACCCAATTTTCAGAACTTTCTCACCTGGCTCATCCTCCATCACCTCATCTAATCAAACTAGTGTTTCTACTCCTCTGGCCCTTTCTTTATTCATTTCAAATCCTGATTCCATAAAACTTCTAAAACAATTTCCTACTCTTCTCATGATGGACTGCATATATAAAACAAATAAATTTGGGATGCCTCTTCTTCATATTGTTGGGGTAAAAAATTCTTCAAGAACTCTCTCAGTTGCTTTCTGCTTGTTATCCCAAGAAAAAAAGATAACTATGAATGGTACCTCAATCAACTTCAGGAAATATTAGAACATCAAGAACCCAGGGTTATTGTGACAGATAAATAAAAAGCTTTCATTATTGCAATAGAGAACATTTTCCCATCTTCTTATCACCTTCTCTGTCTCTGGAATATTTTCAAAAATATTTAAACCCACTTCAGGAAGAATTTTGAGTCTGAAGATGAATGGAAGCTCTTTCAGAAACATTGGCACCAATTGTTCAACTCCAAATCTGAAGCTATTTATCAGGAAAATTTCACCAAACTTTCTCTAGTCTGGAATGCTCCCACCTCAGTCTATCTCCTTGAAAACTGGGTCCTACTCAAAAAAATTTTTTTATTTTACTTGGCCAACAAATACTCTCATTTTGGAAATACAAGTACATAAAGAACAGAATGCCTTCATTCTTACATCAAATGCTTCATTACTTCCTCTACTGGCTCCTTTTCCAACATTGTTGATAAGATATATAATTCTATTACCATCCAAATTCATGAAAGATCTATTGAAGCCTCCCAGAAAGGTTTTAAGCAGCTCATTGGTTTGCCTCACTGTGTGGAGGGTCTTTCTGGAAATATCAGCCATTATTACCTCAAGAACATTCACTCATTCAATCAAGTCTCTGATTCTTCAACCACTTGCATCAACTGTGATTACTCTTTTTATATGGGTATACCATGTGTTCACAAAGTAAAATCAGCTATCTTAAAGGGTGGAATTTTCCAAATTGAGGATTTCCATCCTCAATGGCATGTCAAACCCCCCTTTTCAGTAAGTTTTTTTTTCTTTATACAATCTTAAATGAATAATATTCTGATTAATTTCTAACTTTCTTTCTGCAGCTAACTGCCAGCCCAGACTCAACTGAAGAATCACCCAACCTTGAACAGCCCTCAAGATCAACCAATGAGCATAGATATCTTACTGAATTGTTTGAAGAATCCCAAAAATTTCCACCTGGAGAAAAAAATTATTATCTGGGTGAAACACAGAAGCTTTACACTGGAAAGTATCAACTTGTTCTGATTCAAGAGCCCAATTCTACTCAAACATCCAAAAAAAGAGGAATACCCAAAGGAGCAGAAAATAAGTTCACAAAGATCTCTCAATCTTCAAGTAAAGGGGATCCATCTGGCTTGGAATATTTAGAAGCACCAAAGAGGAGAGGAAGGCCAAGGAGTAAATTCTCAGAAAATTCAGTGGTCTGTAATTAATCACTCTTTGAGAAAGAAAATAATTTTTTTTATGTAATAATTCAGGTTTTGATAAAGGGAAAGGCAAAAAAGGAAAAAGGGGAGGTAAAGAAGAAGGAGGAACCAGATGAAGATGTAAATTTATATTTATGCATAATCATGTCAATATGAAATGGATATTTATTTCTTTCAACATAGGATTATCTTTTGACAGAAAAAGATACTTCAGAAGATAAGGAGCTCCCAGATTTGGATGTTACTAAGATGGTGAGATTAAATTTGCTTTTTGTATTGAGTGAATTTTTATTAATTTTTCCATTTAATATTTTTTTAGAGGTCTGGAACTGTTTTCACTAAGAGGGCTCCTTCCCCTGATTACAATCCTGGGACTAGAATCAAGAGAAAAAAGCACCAAAGTCAAGATGATAAAGCCCCTTACCATCCACCTGGAAAGCATTTTTTTTCTCAAACAGAAACAACAATAAGTGAGAAAGTGAGTAAATTTGATAATACCTGATTTTTTTGGTTTTTCTGATTTTTTTTGGAATTTTTTATAGGTTTCCTGCACATTATCATATTAGGGCGTATCAGAGTTAAGAAAACCCGCCATTTTTTAATGGAGGGTTTCAAACCATATCCGCCATTTCAAACCCACCATTAAAAATCAAAAAACCCACTTATTTCACATCAGATGTGTCAGAGTTACCTGGATATAAGTGGGTCTTTTCAAGTAAATTATATAAAGGCTTCCACCACCTGTTCACTTCATACACCCCTGGTTTCCCATCTTGGACCTTGGAAAAATTCTACCTCCAAAATCATTGGAACAAAATTTGATTCATTGCTCTTCATCTCTTCATCACTATCCTCATCACTTCATCACTCTCATCACTTAATTGCTTTCATCACATCCAGCTAAATCTCATTGCATCACTATCCTCATCACTTCATGACTCTCATCCCTTTATCACTTTTATCAAATCCAGCTAACTCTCATTGCATCACTATCCTCATCACTCCCTCACCCTCATTGCTTTATTACTTTCATCACATCCTAACTCTCATTGCTTTATCCCTCTTGTCACTTCATCACTCTCATCTCTTCCTATCCTCTTTGCTTCATCACTCTCATAATGGCCCCTCAGCAATCCTCCCCCCGCAAGTCCACTGAAAAATACAATGGACCAAAGCAAACATCCCCCAGGAACTCAACATCCAACTATCCTCCCCAATCAGCTTCCAAAGGCTCATGTTAGCTCAAGAGAGCTGATCACATCATCCTGGTAAACTGGCTCAAAATTCCGTCCAATTACAATGCTTTCTTTGGATCCAACAATGAAACATGCATTGGCCAACCTCAATCCTCTAAGGTCAATGTTTATCTCCTGATGGCCAATGAACTCAAGAATAAAACAAAAGTTAGCCTGGATTTTTCATCCAAACAGATGAGGGAGCAATTCAAGAATTATCAAGCCAAGTACAAAAAGGCCACTCCATGTCAATCTCCGCAGGCTTTGGTATCACCAACTCCAACAAAGCCAAGGGAATCAACTCAGTGGTTGATAAGTTGGACTCCATTTGTCCTTTTTATATTCAAATGGATGAAATCTTTTGAAAGAAGGCAAACATCACCCCTCTAGCTGCTTTTGAAGCCCAACAATTTGATTCAGTTGATGCCAAGGACTTTGCTGGGGATGCTCAGCCTAGCAATGAGGACCTTGATGAAAACTTTGACTTTGAGTGGCCCCCATCCTATTCCAAGGAGTATATTCAAACACAATTAGCCCCAATCACATCTACTTCCGCATTGATTGATGATTCAAAACCAACCTTCAACCCCTCACTTACTTCTTTTGATTTCCCTCTTCCTGGGGTGGAAGAACTGGAGAAATTGGCCAATGAGGAGGATTTCATTCCTGTATCACCATTGCCGTCAAAATCTGCTCAAGTAAGGAACCAATTTCTTTTCTCTTCTGTCTGGTTAATCCTGAATGATTTATATTCAAAAGAAACAGGCTCACCCATTCTTGAATGGCCAAAAAATCAAGCCAATGGGGCCTCCCCCATCCCCTTCAAATGAGAGAAATGATTTTCCCACACAAACCTCCTCTGCAAAGGGAAAGAAAAAGGCCTCCAATTCCATCAACATCAACCCCAATAGCATTCAAAAGAGGAGAAACACTTCAAATTGTTTGGGCTTTGAGGAGATCATAGAGAAGCAAAATTCAAGTAAGCCCATTGAATTCTCCTTGATTTCAAAATCCAGCTCACTCCTATTCCCCTCTGAAAAAAAGCAAAATTGCAAACTTCAGTTTGAAAAGGAGAAGTGGGATTTTAAACTGGCTATTGATTTTCAAAAGTAAAAAGCCAAGAGTTTGGCTCATCAACAAAAATGGGATGCTGAGTGGAAGTTAAAACAGGCTGACATAGAATTTCAAAAAGAGGAAAAGGAGAAGGATCAACATCAAGCACAACTTGAAATGGAGAGGGAACAACTGGCAACAGAAAAAAAGGATAAGTGGTCAATGGCTGCAGCATACATTGGTAGCAGTAGAACAGTAGATGAATTAAAGAAGATTCATCAAATGCCGGGCTTTTAAATATATTTTCTTTGATGAAAAAACTTAAAAATAAAAAAATCATTTTGGATTACAATAATGCTTAAGACTATTTTTAACCCCACCAATAAAAAAAATATTTTTTCTTTTTATTTATATTTTTTTTCCTGGAGTATATTTTCCCACTCCCCAAGTCCCTGCAAGTTTTTTGAGTTGTTTTGTTGATTTGAATTGGCATTGCCATTCTTGTATGAGTGGCAGTCTCCACAGCAGGAAAAGTACAGTGCTTGTACTTATTGGCTTCCAAAACCATTTTCAATATACCTTTTTGCTTGAAATCAATTCCAAAGCCAAGGTCAGGAAAAACAAATTGCCTGTCTGATACTTCATATTCATCCATAGTTTCAATAAGTTTTCCATTTGATTTCTTGGTTGGAACTGCAAGTAAAAAGGAATACTCAGAGATGTCACCTTTTTCAATGTGAGTTGAGTTGTAAAAAGAGTTGGATGTGAAAGTGACATGCAGAGAGAAGTCAAAGGGAGTAGGCGGAGAACCAAATTTGAGTGATGAGAAGGAGGGGATGCCATTGTCATTCATTACTTCATGGTTTGATTCAAAGGGAAGTCTTTCCAAATTGTGGATGGCAGGATGCAGATCCAAAGGTTTCAGTTTCCATCCAGACCATACAGCCTTTTCATTGATGCCCTCCTCTGCAAGTTCCAAAGAGATTTCTGATGCCCTCATTTGATCCCTCTTTTGCTTCAAAGCCCACTGCTTCCCACCTCTCTTTATGTTTGGCACCTCATCTCCTTCCATCT
Source organism: Puccinia polysora (assembly GCA_025617555.3). Taxonomy (NCBI): domain Eukaryota; kingdom Fungi; phylum Basidiomycota; class Pucciniomycetes; order Pucciniales; family Pucciniaceae; genus Puccinia; species Puccinia polysora. Next base: position 22,709,804 of record CM062623.1, read on the forward strand.
TGTTCCCTCCCAGGCAAATGCTCTGCTTGGGGTGAGGATCAAGAAGGGACTCAATTTAGCATATAACATTGTAAGTATGGTGGGAGAAGGGATGGAATTGAAGGAAAAGCTGTCAAAAGAGGATTGCCAAAAAGAAAGAAAAAAAGAAATGTCAGTCATGTCAGTCACGTGATCACCAAAAATAAAAAAAAATAAAAAATTACTGGGCATGGGCATGAACTAATTGGGCTGGGCTTATTACCAAAAAAAAAAAAGAAAAAAACGGTCATGTCATCACCAAAATAAAAAAAAAATTACCTGGGTGCAAGAAAATTGGGCTGGGCCTTGGGTTGGGCTTTGGGCCGGGCTAGGTGGGCCAGGGGGGATGGCGCCCAGAAGCAAGGCAAGGGAAGGGGGTGGCTTGCGGGGGATCAAGGGGGGGGGGGGGCGGATGAGAGCAAGGTGGGGGGCAGGGCTGGCAAGCCAAGGGAGACCAAGGGGGGGGGGCGGACCAGAGCAAGGGGGGGCAGGGCCGGCAAGCCAATTGAGGAGGGGGGGCGGACCGGAGCAAGGGGGGTCAAGGCCGGAAAGCTAAGGGAGACCAAGGGGGAGAGAGGGGTGGTGTTGGTGAGTGAGTGGGAGGGAGTGAGAGGGGGTGAGAGGGGGTGAGAGGGAGGGAAAAGGGAAATGAGGAGGAGGGAGGGGGGAGCTTACCTGGGGAATCAACCAAGGGGGTAGGGGGGGCCTGAAGGGGGATGGAGGTGGATGAATCAAAGGATGAGCATCTGATGATGGGGAGGATGAGGAGGAGGGGGGGAAGCTTACCAGGGGTGCTGACCAAAGGAGGAGGGGAGGTGGTGGGTGAGGTGGAGGTGGTTGGTAAGGAGGAGGAAGGAGTGGACCAACTGGTGGTTTGGTGGGGTGAGGTGGGGGGTTTGGAATTTTTGAGTCTGTTTTTTCTAAGTCCACCCCACCAAATGAGAAAAAAAAAAACTCAGCCTAGGAATCTTGGGTGAACAACCAAAACCAAAAAAAATTGGTGAAGGGATTTTTTACCTAATTTGAAATCAAAAATTACTCATCAAAGCAAACAAGGATGAGAGGAAGAATCTGTTCTCTCATAAAAGAAGATGAGGGAAAAGATGATAAAAGGATGACTTGAGGCGGATCATGAATATCATCTTCAAATATTTTGTCCCATTCATCTTTGATGTTGGCTAAAAGATTGTGAAGGATTACACAAGTGATAATCCAGTTGATTAATTAATTGAGATATCTCCTTGCATTATTCTTTGGTTATCCTAGAAAGGACTGATCAATGGAATGATAGGATAGCAATCATGACTCTTTTTGTTTATGAGTCAATGGTTCCATAACCAACTGAGAATATATTTTCTAATCAATGAATTTCTGCCCCGTTTCCATTTGATCCCAATCTGCAAAGAGAAACAGCCAGTTGAATAGCTGGATTGCGTTGAGGATTCCAAGAATTGTTCTGGAAGATGTGGTGGTCTTCAATCATCTGCAAAAGTTTTATTAATGAAGGAAATAGAGTTCAGGACAGTTTCTGGAAGCTTAAGTTGGGGAGGAGATGAAGCATTTGCCTTTCATACATAGGGTTGTGGAGAGTTTTTCTTCTTGGAACCATGTATTTCTTTTGTGATAGATCATTCAAAGCCAACAAATTTGATTCCAAATTTGAGTCTGAATTGGAGTCTGAATGGAAGTCAAACACTAACAAAAGTTCAGTCAGCTTTTTGGCATTTTCAACTTGCTACTGGGAAGTTTGATGGGACATGTTTAGAAATATGGTAATTTGATGTGGCTTGATATGATGATGATGTGATTTGTGTGAGGATGGAGATGTGAAGCAATAGAGATGTGAAGCAATAGAGATGTGAAGCAATGGAGATTAGATGTGTGTGATGTGATGGAGATGGGATTGGTATGGATTTGCTGACGTGGATGGGTTTTTTGGATGTGATGGATGGTGGATGGATGATGATGCATAAATTGCGGGTTTAATGGCGGGTTTGATGTTTGAAATCTGCCATTTTTATGAAACCTGCCATTTTGAATACACCAGCTAGGGAGTATGTGTATTTCAGAAAACTGCCATTAAAAATGGTGGGTTTGGTCAAAAAAATTGTGGGTTTCTAATGGCAGGTTTGCTAACTCTGATACCCCCTATTCTTCTTCTGAAATCTTTGAGCAAGTTTCAATGGAGCAAGTGAGTGGAATTTTTCTAACATATTTCATTTTAGAATCAATTCTGTTTTTTTCTTTTAGTTCCAATACAAATACTTCATTTCCCCAGAAACAGCTATTGCCCATATATCCCACTGTCAAGATGTTCTGGGAGATGGTAACTGTGGTTTCAGAGCAGCAGCTGTTGGTTTGGGACGGAAATCTGAAGACCAGATTGAAATTGGGAAAGAAATGAGCAAAGAGCTGGACACAAACCCAATCTTCCAAGATTCAAAATTAATGCATGAAATCTGGGGTGAAACCTTTGAAGAGGCAAGGAGGAAACTCAATAACCTCTCTGGACCAGCTCCAAAAAACATGTGGATGAAGTTTCCATGCCATGGCTTTATTCTTTCTGAAACCTATAAGTGTCCAGTGGTTCTGTTGTCTTCTTTAATTCCTTGCACTTATCTTCCTCAGAATTCCCCTCCCAATCCAAATTCCAAATCATCTCCTATTTTCTTAATTTTTTTAGAATATTTAAAATATATAGTCTCATTCAAGTTCAAATCTGATCATTGGCCAGCCCCCAAATTGGATCCACTGTGGAAAAGCTTTGTGACCAAGGATTCCAAAGCTTGGATGACCATTATTCAGAAGAATTTGGAGCTTGTTGATGAGGTTTTGTTCCCAAGGAGGAAATTCAGCAGAAAAATAAAACCCATAGTAGTGGAATAATATCAATCAAAATTATTGCTATAATATCTGTATTAAAATTTTGTATTTGTATCTATTAAAACAGAACAAAAATTAGAACAAAAAATGTGAGCCACACCTTTTATTTTCAATTATTTCCATTATTCTGAATAATTTGTGGGGTAAACCCTGTAATCAAAGCTCAGACAAATTTTTCATTTAATTTTTGGATGTTAATCCTAAGTTTTGCCCAAAACAATTGAGAGAAACATTGATTCAAGAAGTGAAAAAAAAATCTTGAAAAGGATATGTTATTTTGAAGTGTTTTTAAGTTGGATCCATTCTTGGAGGCCAAGGATACATCCAAAATATCTCAAAGAAATATTTTAAAGCTGTTAATATGATTTATAAGTCTTGTGAGAGTTCAAAGTGCAAAAAAACTTAAGCCAAAAGCCAAAGGAATAGCTCCAAAAATAAGTTTTTTTTTGGATTTTGTTAATTTTTTGAGTAGATTTTTGAATGGGTTTAACTGGTCCCAAAATTATAAAAGATTAGCCATAAGGGTTTAAGAAACCTATCTACAGGCCTGCTGTGTCGGAATGTCAAAAAAACAGTTCTTGAAATGCCCGTGTAAACAAGGATTTGTCTGTATATACTGGATGTTGCAAGGACGTAGTACCCCCGTAAGTTTAAGGGTAGCACCCATGAGAAAAATAATGCCCTAAAAAAATATATCAAAAAATAAATTAATTAATTAAATTAAATTAATATATATATATATATATATATTAATAAAATGAAATAAATACTTGAATTAGAATTTTTTTTTTGCCATTCACTACCCAAAATGGGTTGCAAACGGCCATTCACAACCCACCTCAGTCACAAATGGCCGTTTGCAACTCAAATGGGTCGCAAATTGCGCCACGCAACCTGTTTTTGGTAGTGAACGGGGGTTTCAAGGTTTCAAATTTAACATTGGCCAAAAAAAAAAAAAAGTCAGCCTAGGATTCTTGGCTGAACAACCAAAACCAAAGAAACACATATAATATTTCACATATTTAACAACCAAATGCTCCTCAAATGCTAATCATCCAAAGTGAGAAATTGTGAGGGTTAGCATCTTCTCTCTCATGGCAGAAGATGAGGTACAAGATGAGACCAGGATGAATTGAGGAGGATTGGTAATATCTTCTTCAAATATTTCTTCCCATTCATCTTTGATGTTGGAAAGAAGTTTGTGAAGGATTACACAACTTATAATCCATTTGATGAGGATCTTCATGTATTTGGGATTTTGAAGCTGGTTTTGCATCTCCCGTAAGCTGACCCATCTTCCCCAAAGCACACCTATTGCTTGTTCAATCCAAATGTGTGATTGGACAAGATGATAGTTGAAATCAGTTTTTGCTTGATGATTGGATGAAACATTGTGGTATGCTGGAACCACATATTTTCCAATAGCATAAGCTGAATTTTCCAGAAGTTATTGATCTTGGTCAAAGTACTTATCTGGTTGTTGGGCAATTTGCATCCAATTGAAAACATATGAATTGTGACAAGAACAAGGAAGGCCAGCATGGAGGGATATGAATTTTTTTTGTTATCACAAACAAGTTGTAGTGACATGGAGTATCTATAAAAGCAGATAAAAAATATTTGGTCAGTGTCATATCAAAGTTTTTATCAAATGCTTTGGAAAGAAAATGAATCAATTGCCTTTTTAGGATAGCAATCATGACTCTTTTGGTGTATAATTCAATGGTTCCATAACCAACTGAGAATATATTTTCTAATTGATGAATTGCTGCTCCATTTGCATTTGATCCAAATCTACAAAGAGAAACGTCAAGTTGGATAGCTGGATTGCATTGAGGATTCCAAGAATTTTTCTGGAAGATTTGGTGGTCTTCAATCATCTCCAAAAGCTTCATGAATGAATGCAATAAAGTTTCTAACAGTTTCTGAAATCTTAAGTTGGGGAGGAGATGAAGCTTTTGCCTTTCATACATAGGGCTGTGGAGAGTCTGTATTCTTGGAACCATGTTTTTCTTTTCAAATAGAGAATTCAAAGATAACCAAGTGGATTCCAAATTGGAGTCTGAATCAGAGTCAAACCATGATAAAAGTTCAGTCAGATTATTTTTTCAACTTGCTTCTGGGAAGTTTTATTGGACATGTTGAGAAGGATGGTGATGTGATGAGATGATGATGGGATGTGTCTTATTTGATGAAGATGTGAAGTAATGGAGATATGAAGCAATTGAGATGTGATGCAATGGAGATGAGATTGGTATAGATTTGCTGGGGTGGAGGTGTGGATGGGTGTTCTGCATGGGATGGATGGTGGATGGATGATGGTGCATATATGGCCTGTTTGATGTTTGAAATATTCCATTTTCATGAAATCCACCATTTTGAGATACACCAGTTAGGGGGTATGTGTATTTCAGAAGCCTGTCATTAAAAATTGCAGGTTTGGTAAAAGAAAATGTTGTTTTTCTCATGGTGGGTTTGCCAACTCTGATATGCCCTAATAAATAAATAAAAATACAAGCCATGAGAATTTTAGAGTTGTCTCAAAATTTGAATCCAATGTTAGATAACTCTCAAAAAGATTTTTTTCTCTTTCAAACTCATTTAAAATATGATTATAAGTCAAAACTATAAAAACTGAATTTTTTGCATCATTTTGAATTTGATAAATATCTGAATTGATTTTGAACACAATATTAACTCTATAATATATATATATATATATATATATATATATTTTCAAGCCCTCTTAAAATTGTATAAAATACAAAACTTCAGCCTGACTATATTTCAAACTCAGAAAAAAAAATTCACAAACCTTGTGGATAAGATATATTGAATTGAAATTCTCAAATGGATATATAATCATCTCTAACTGGTTTGAAGACAAGAATCTCCAACAATTATTTCATTAAATCTTGGTGTTATACAATCATAAATATCTTGAAACCTTATGAGCAATCTTAATAATAAGAATTAGAAAAACCATCACTTTTTTATTAAAAAGCCCAAAATTATTTAAATGGAATGTTTAAAAAAAAACTTCATTATCACTAAATTTGGCATCTCAAAATCAAAAAATTTCAAGCATATAATGTTAAATTTGTGCGTTATCAACCATTAAAATGCAAAACATCTATCCAACTATCCACATTCTTTAACAATTAAAACCCCTACATCTACCCATAAACCCCATCACACATCATTTACTCACTATCACCCATCCATCATTAATTCAAATCAATAACCCCAGAGTTTAAACCCAGTTGTTTTGTGCGAATTTTTCAAGCCATCAACCATTTACTTCATCCTTGGCAAATTTAGAAAGCCAGTTTTGAACTTGCTTATTATTTTCATTTTTCAATCATCATCAGGTCTTTTCTTATCCTAAGATCTCAGACTTTTAACTCACTGATAATAAATTAGGTGGATTGTTTAAATTAAGCTTTTTCACTTTATAATTCACCATTCAATTTTATTTTAACCTTACAGGCAATTTTAAATTAAAATCATGACAACATTGGTTAATTATTATGATTTTATGTTTATTTTAAATATTTAAATTAATGTTTTACTAAATTTAAAATTCATTATCTTTTATTCTATTGAAATAAAATTATTTCTGTCCTCTTTTCCTTGAAATCAAATTGTTTGTTCTGTTGTTAATATATCCAATTATTTCCTTAACTTTGAAATTTTGGGAACTTTTTGAAGATCCTTTGGTGCATAAGTAAAAATATATCCATCCTTATCTGAATCCTCTCAAATAAATACTTAGCTCACCATAATAAATTTTTCCTACTAGATTTACATAAAGGGCTCATAGAAATAACCTTGTAGAAAAAGTTTAAGCCACAAATCTTCTTGCTAATTTCATCAAGGAACTCAATCAATATGATTAAAGATCATTTGGAATATTTGAAATCTTCCAGAATATGGGAATTAAAAATCTATATCAGTTCAAACTGGAAGCCCCCTATCAACAATGTTCTTATCTTCAATCTTGTGGAATTATATTTTTAAACAATCCCAATAATTTCCGGAAAAAAAAAGTATCTTTCTTGCCTCATGGGGGGGAAAGCCTTGAAAATTTTGAAACCCTAAATTAAAATCCTCAAAAATGCTGGTTTTTCCTGTATCCTACCAAATTGGAACATTATTGAAAAAAAATCATTCTTTTTTTTTCAATCACAACAAAGTTCAAAATCTGAATAAGTTTAAATAATAATAAGAGTAGAAATCCATCTAAATTCATCAAGGCAATCATTTTATTGAAACAACAATTTTCTTGTAAAAAGAAACTTAGTTCATCTGGAATGAAGAGTGTTATAGGAGAAAAAGATAAGGGAAATCAATTTTCTGTGGAGGAAAACATGCTATCAGGGTGTATCAAAGTCTATGAAAACCACAAAATATACAATTCATGCAGTTGAGCTTTCCCCTTCATCCTCACCTAACTACCCCTTCCACTCTCATACCACTCACCAAAGCATCTGAATCATCCAATCCCATCCCTAACCCATCCTATCAAACCCCATTGCATCAACCACCAGTAACATCCAACCATCATCCTAGCCTAACTCACATCCCCAAGACCACTTGGAATCTGGTACCTTCCACTTCTGGTACTTCTCATATAGCACATCATTCAATTTTTGACTTCAAGGGTTAATTTAGAATGACTGGCTTATTCATGATTTAATTTTTGGGAGTTTTAAGCAATGTCTTTGAAAGCCCCAAATAAATGAATAAATAAATGACAATAAAAATATAATGATTTGAAAATTAATGACCTTTAGAGCATTTTTAGCCTAGAACAAATCTACATAAATAAGCTTTTATTTCCTTTTTTTAAAAAAGAAATATTTTTTAAGGAAAAGGGGTTATAAATCAATCATAACTTTGAAATTTGATTATTATTATTTTTTTTCAATAAGAAATAACCAATCTCATTCCTTTTTTCCCCCAAACATTCAAACTTCCATGCCAAAATCTCTTTTATCAAATCCCAAGATGATGATGAAAATTATATTCTTATATATATATATATATTGTTTTTGATCTCAACCCCTTGATCAATTCCTTGATAGATCCAATTAAAAATCAAAATCTAAACCAAAAAAATCCTAATCTATTATTTATTTTATTTTTTAAAAACATAAAAAACCTTCAAGCTTTGTTTAATACACTATACCCTTGAATTGGTTTAAACAACTTTAATATTTTAAAATTTTCCATGTCAGATATGAATGAGGATCCTTTAAGAATTGGCTTGAATCTTAATCCTAAAAACAAAATATTATCTTTCTTAAAATCAATACTTGATTCAAATCCTATCTCTAAAGAATTTTCTTTTTATTATTGTTGATGATAAACTCAAAATAGAATCCAGGAGTACACACCAACCCAAAATCTGAAAAATAAAGGGAGATAATATTTTAATAAATTTTTACAGTCTAAATTTATCTCCCTTTGCCTTTTTTTAAAAAAAAAATGGATACAGGGAGATTGATTAATTTTTTCTCAATTTTTATCATTTATTACATCACCTCTGCTATCTAAACCATCATTATCTTCAATAAACAAATGGAGAGGTCACTTGGTTTTCTGATCATCATTAATGATGAACAACCAATCTTTTTTAAAATCCATTTTTTTTATCAATGAATAAATATCCGGGATAAATTTCAAGACATAATTCAATTTTCTGTTCATTTTTATTCATTTGGCTATTTTTTTTCCATAAAACAAAATAAGAAAAAAGAAAAAAACTAACTTAGGTTTATGGGTGGGTGGGGGTACCCAAAATACTCTACCATAATACTTCACACTTGTTGTATTTTTTTTGGATAAATTTTGATGGAAGATTGTGATTATTTCATGAGGAAAGTATGAAAAGTTCCAAATAAACATAAAAAATCAAAAAAGAGATATAAAGGGAGATATATGATTGGATTTGTAGCCAAAACCTCTGATATCATCATCCAAATTGAATTCAATTTGAATAGACCCCCCCACTCGCCTATTTTTAAGAACACTTTTTATCATCACCACCATCATCCCACACCAAATTTGGGAGTAATCAACCAAGTATGAGTGAACTCATTGAAGATTTGATTAAATCTAAGACAAAGATTGTGTGATTGTTGGATTGAGAGATACATACAATTTAACCCAATATTTTCCAATTGGCACCTCTCTTAACCTCCTATTTGATCATCATCCTAATAAGAAAAGAAAACAAGAATAATGCATTCACCTTCTTCATCCACGGACTTCCACTCATTATCTTAAATTTATTTTTTTTGGGAGGGGTGAGTGTGAAGGCATTTCCTGACTTAGAAGGCACCGGGGACACTTATTTTGTAAAATATTTCCAGCATGTCCTCCCAAAAAAGAGAAAATAAAATAAAAAAATACTTGGAGGAATTTATGATTTCTTTGGTGGGTGGTTCAAGTCTTGGTAGCTTGGGATCATGAGACAAGATAAGATTTCATGGCTCAAAACAAAATCCAAGTTAACAGTTAACCTGTGCAAAAAAAATTAAAAAAAAGCAGTAGGATAAATTTCTAGTTGAAAGATATCAATCAATACAAAATAAAGAGTTTTTGATTGGGAGTAAGATGATTTTGAGGAGCAAGGAAAATGATAAGGCTGCAAAGAGCCAAAGGAGAGGGGATAGAGGAACTGATCTGATGAGGAGGAAGGGGAACTCTGGTATTTTTTTTCTGGTAATCAGATTATTTTCATTGATGTTCCCAGGGAAGAACCATCATTTAAGGACAACTAGAGAACCCCAAAGGGGGACTAAGGCAGTAGATTGAATACAACTAGAGAGCCCCCAGAAGGGGAAAAGACATAATTAATGTGTTAATGAGGATAGTAAGTTATTGATAAAGGTAACTAAATTTTTTAGTTACAGAATATAAATGTCAGCCTACTAGATGCCAAGGACCTAGCTCCTTCTAGCTACTAGAGGTGATAGAAAATTTAGAGCAAAAATGTTGAAAAATGCCAGAGATATATTTTGGCTGAAAGGGCTAAATTTATTTATATATATATATAAATAAATTTAAGAGGAGGGGCCAAGAAGTCAATGGGTTTGTTGAGCCCTCCGGAACACAGGTATATTTCTGTTAAGGACAATATAGATGCAATTTTGGTTCCTGTGGGGTTTACAAGGACTCCTTTCAAGAAGGTTGTGTGTAATCTCCTTGGGGTTTGGGTTATGCAGAACCTAAAAAAGGGATATAAGTCAGCAGGATCACTTACTAGGCCTAGATCCGGACTTATTCTTTATGGATGGGTCAATATTCAGGGATTCAGGGTGCTGGAAGCTGATTCTGGGGCATTCTGAATGGCTGGATGCTGATTTTGGCCAAAAATAAGGATTCAAGAGTTTTGTCTATAATTTTATCAGAAAGTAGTCCAGGATCACACACTTATTTCTTATAAAGGTTTGATGGCTTGAGGAAGAAAATATCTGAAGAAATGATGACTATATAATTGGATGAATCAGTCAGAAATGGCTGGGGGAGGAGCCTTCATTTATATCATTTTAGGTCCCCTCATGGTGCAGTCTTTTTACCAATGAAAGGAGGGTGATCCAGGCTAGTACTGAGGCCAGGGAGCCATAAGTGTGTTTTTTTAGACCTTCCCTGGTCACTACGGAGGTACAGGAAGCCCTATGTCATCATGCTTGGGGCTTGATACACATTTCTGTACCCTGAAAGACCTCACTGTATCAGCCAAAGAAGTAGTATTCAATTAATAAAATATAGTGAACAAGGCTAATGCTGAGGCTAAGGGACCATCAGTGTGTTTGTGTGGACCTGCTCTAGCCACTACAGAAGTATGGAGAGCCTTATGTCATCATACTTGGGGCTTGGTACACCTTTCTGTACCCTTAATGATCTCACTGTATCAGCCAAAGAGGTTGTATTCAATTAATATTTGTAAATATAAGCCATGGTCTCCTGAGGCCAGGGGCTTAAAAAAATGCTCAGGAGACTTTTTTCTGAGGGCTGATTTCAAGTATGAGGCTCTTCTTTCAATATTTGCCTAATTGGGGTTTCTTTAAGTGAGTAGTGAGCCCCTGGTTGTGACTAGTTACATACAGTCTACATTGTACAGGGTACAGGGGAGGTTGTATGGGTGCCTGGTATATTGTGAGCAAGTTAGCACAAAGCTAATCTACTTTTTATCCCCATTGCACACTCTCAGGGTGCTAAATTAACTAATATTAGTCTAATTAAATCTACTTAATTGGGTATTAAGCCAGTGGTTGTGACTAGTTAGGTACAGTCTTCCTTGTATAGGGTACAGAGGAGGTTGTATAGGTGTAAGGTGTCTTGTGGGCTGGTCAGAACGAAGCTAGGCCTCTGTGTATCCTCAGTGTACCCTCTCAGGATTCTACTGTACCTATTGTGTACTCTTTTGGGCCCAAACCTTCTGTACAGGTCCCATTACAGGGGACCCTGACAACCTTTGATACAGCTCTCAAAAGGATGCAGGGCCCAATTTCTCCAAACTTTCTGTTTGTTTGGGCAGTCTCATGCTGTTTTCTACCTCGTGGTGGTGCTCTTTGGGCTCCATGTGGTATGGAACAAGGCTGTGGGGTGTATGTGAGGTACAGTACACAGGGGTGTCACGGTTCTACCTGAAGGAGCAGGAACTGGGGGGTGGTGCCAGTGGGTGACCCTACCTAATTTGGCACCAGGAATCCATTTCTGCAATAATATTCCTACTTTTCTATACATTAAGGGTTTTATCTCATTTTTTTTTTTAAGTTATTATTTCCGTAGTTTTGTATTCATTATTATTATTCATTCATTTTTATTTCTGGGGTCTTTAATCAGTTGGTTCTGAATAGTAGCCAGCTGACAATAAACATCAAAAAGACAACACAACATGGTTTGGGGGGCCATTCAAATTGATAAACAGAAATCAATATGAGAGTAAAAGGTTGTTGGGATTAAAGATGAGAGTGATAGATTGGGATGGGGATATCATGAAGGCATAATTAATTAGGGTGAGCTACCTAAAATGAGTAATAGTCCATTTGATTTATTTTTTTAGCTGCTTTAGGAGGAGGGTGAATATTATTTGGTGTGGCTATTTCAACACCACCAAAGTACTTATGGCACACCATTTTTGGTGTGCACAGGTCCATATTCCAATTATCCTGGCATGAAAAGTTTCACACACCGGAAATTTTGGTGTGTACAGTTTCACATGAAAAAATATGGAATATAAATTTTTTTTGATGTGTGTATGTGTTTACGCAAAACAATGGAGTTTCAATCAAAAGAATAAAGTGTGGAAGTTTTCAAAAAATTATCCAAAACACTTTAAATCATTTTAAAATATAAAATTAATATGGAATATGAACCTATTAATGATATCTAAAATACTGTAATAAAATGAATTTTGGAAAAGGAAGGGAATATTTTTTATGATTCTTTGCTTAATAATTGTGAAGATTAAATTTTTTTTCAAGAAACTAGGAAAATATATGAATGAACAACCAAAAAACTTCAAAAAAGTAACCAAACAAAAACCATTCCTCATGAATAAAAATTTCAGAATGAAATCTTTCTGGTCACAAATTTTTAACTATATAGAAAGGAAATAAGATGAAATTGTCATAATAACACATTTAAATTTGAAATTTTTGTCTATGAACTCATTTGAGCTTGAAAAATTCTTAAGTAGAAATGGAAAAAAAAAAATTGAACAGTAGTTCATCAGCTTTGCTCATATTCTTTTGAAATTTTTTCTCAATTCCTTGATTTATTTTTTGAATTTATTAGATTAAAAATATTGAATTTTCAAAATTTAATGATGAAAAAATCATAAACAATTTTCCTTTCATTGGATTAAATTTGTTATATTACAGTATTTTAGATACCATTTTTAGGTTTTTTTCCATATTCATTTTCTATTTCAAAATTATTATAACTATTTTTCATATTTTTTTGAAATTTTCACTTATTAATTTTTTTGAATGACACACCATTTTTTTTGGAATGCACAGGTCCATACACCATTCTTTAGCATTTTGGAATGCACAGGTCCACACACAATTCTTTAGCATTTTGGAACGCACAGGTCCACACACCATTCTTCTGCATGAACAGATCCAAATTCCAAAATATTTGGTGTGCAAAAATCCACAAGCCAAGAACAGTGGCATCTGGACCTGTGCATGCCAAAATTATTGGCATGTGGGGTGCACATACCAAAAAAGTGGCATGCCATTAGAAATTTGGTGGCATTGAAATTTCCCTGCCTATTTTTTTGATGAGAATTTGAAATTGAGAATGCTTTGCACAGGATTGGAGGTTTTTTTGTATTGTATTGGATTTTATTTGAGATCTATTTTGTGGATACCACACCATCCAGAAGTCATAAAGAAAAGGATAGGAAGATTAATTTCATGATTCATTGGGAAACACTGTTCAGTTACTGATCTCAATGATGGGAAAAAACAAAAGAGAGAGGGAAAAAAAAGAGATGAAAAAAACCACAAGAGGTCTTGGAAATTCTGGTCTGATCCATGGTTAAAGTTTTGAGTAAATTCATATTATTCATTAGAAAAAAAATCTTCTTTCCTGATAAATTTGACAGGAAGAATGGTTAATAAGTGTCTTTTTATTTATTTTTGATGGAATTTTTGGAATGCTGGTTTTTGAATGAAACCTTTAATTAAAATTTGGAGGTGTTTTCAACTTTTTCACAAAATACTATTGATGCATAACAATTTATCAGAAAGTGGCATCAAAAAAAATTGATAAAATATTTTTTATTGATTCAATTTGATTGATGGAAAAATTCTTCCAAAAAATTGCCTGAGATCATGTTTTTATGATCATTATAATTTCATGCTTCAGAATTCAAGAGATTTTTTTCAAAACAATTTGAAACATACATCCATCATCAAAGTATATCATTTGAAAGCAAAATAATGGAACCTAACTTAAAGCACTCTAAACATTTAGTGAATTCTGCCTGAAAATTACAAAACCAAAAGTAAGGGACTATTTGAAAATTCAGTCATTGCTTTTGATTAATATTTGAATCTTACATTTCAACTTGAAATTGATTCATCATATTTTAATTTATCTTTGAATCTTGCATTTCCTTGAATCATCTCCCATGGAATTTGAGGCTGGCTAACCAGTCCATTGAACCTCATATCCAATCATATTTAAAAAATTATTTTGTATACATATTTTCCCATTCATTATGAATGTCTGATTTTCATCATTCAGTGATTTCAAGGATCTATCATATACATTTTATCTTTCACTTAGGCTTAATTTTTTTCACCTCATCTTGATTAATTTTTGTTTGAATTATATTCTATCTTTAAATTATCTCTGCTTTATATATTTTACAAATCCTTTACTTTGAAGAAAAAATTCATTCTCATCCTGAATTTTCTATAATGTGGTGTATCAGATTTAGCAAGCCTGCCATTAGAAAACTGCCATTTTTTTGACCAAACCCACCATTTTTAATGGCAGGTTTCTGAATTACACATACCCCCTAACTGGTGTATTTCAAAATTGCAGGTTTCATGAAAATGGCCAATTTTAAACATCAAACCCGCCATTAAAACCACCATTTATGCATCATCATCCATACACCATCCATTACATCCAAAACACCCATCCACATCAGAAAATCCATACCAATCCCATCTCCATCACGTCACACACATCTCATCTCCATTGCTTCACATCTCTATTGCTTCACATCTCCATATTCACACAAATCCCATCATTATCTCATCAACCCACATCAAATTACCATCTTTCTCAAAATTTCCAATCAAAATTCCTGGAAGCAAGTTGAAAAAACAAAAAAGCTGACTGAACTCTTAACCACTGGTTCACTCCTTCCTCCTCCTCACTAAACACCCATCACATCCACCTCACCCACCACCACCACATCACCCATCACCTCCACCTTGCCCACCACCTCCCCTCCTCCTTTGGTTGGCACCCCTGGTAAGCCCCCCCCTCCTCCTCCTCTTCCTGCCCCTCATTGGTTGCTGATCCTTTGATAATTCAACCTTTAGGTCCCCCCACACCTCCTTGCTCAATCTGCCAGGTAAGTTCCCAAATTCTGCAAAGCAAGTAACTTTTACCAGATGTTAATGGGAAACAGGTCACTGAACCTGAGTTTCCCTCTCATCATCTTCCCACCTTCAAGCCAAACCACCGTCTGTGGCTATCTAATCCCTTTGTTCTCAAGCATCTCAAATTGCCTTACAGGGAAGCCTCAATCCTGCAATCTTGCATTCCAATCCCCAGTCAATCAATAAATATGTCCAAATCATGTTCCAAAAAGATTTTGGTTGGTTCCTCCTCCTCCTTTTCCTCTGCTGCCACCAGAAGTTGATTGATTGATTGCTGGTGGCCTCCTCCAGCTCCTCCTCCGCCGGAAATCAATTGATCAATTACAGGCGGTGTCCTCCTTTTCCTCCTCCTCTGCCACCGCCGGCAATTGATTGAGCAATTGATTGAGAAATTGATTGATTTTGATTGCGGACTTCTCCTCCTGCTCCTCTCCTGGAAGCCTCCTTGTCCTCTGCTGCCGCTGGGGAACTCCTCCTTCTCCTCTCCTGCCGCCGTGATTGATCAAGCAATTGATTGATTGCGGCCTCCTTGTCCTCTGCCCCCGCCAGTGATTGATTGATTGATCTCTGGCAGCCTCCTCAAGCTTCTCCTCTGCCACTGCCAGCAGTCAATCTTGGGCTTTGGCCTCCACCACCTTCTCCTCCTCTGCCCCTGCCAGCAATCCATGGATTGATTTCGGGTGCTTGCCTTTGATGTACAGATTTGAGTGCCAGGGGGGACAGGTACATTGGCCCATCTGGAAATGACACACTTAGCTTGGTGGTTCAAGTGTCACTCACCAATATTGAGGTCATGGGTTCAAATTCCATAGTGTGCAACTAAATTTTGGCTTGTCAAGCTTCTGCGTCCCTCACAATGTTGTGCAAAGAAGAATCCCTTCTTGATCCTCACCCCAAGCAGAGAATTTGCCTGGGAGGGAACAAGATGGGAGGAGATGATTTGAAAAATGTACAGAGACGTGGAAAGAATAGGGCTTGCATCCCTCAAAATGTTATACAGAAAATTGAATCCCTTCTTGATCCTCACCCCAAGCAGAGAATTTGCCTGGGAGGGAACAAGATGGGAGGAGATTATTTGACAAACATACAGAGACATGGAAAGAATAGGGCTTCCATCCCTCAAAATGTTATACAGAAAATTGGATCCCTTATTGATCCTCACCCCTATAAAATTATATGGTTGGGAGGGAGCAAGATGGGAGGAGATGATTTGACAAACATACAGAGATGTGGAAAGAATAGGGCTTGAAACCCTCAAAATTTTATAAAATGAATTGAATCCCTTCTTGATCCTCAGTAAAAATGTAGTATGTGGATGGGAGGAGATGAATTGGGAACCATACAGTGACAGGGAAACAATGGGGCTTTTCATCATTGGTTAAAGGGGCAATGTTTGGATTGATAGTTTTTTAACCTCTTCCTCATCTGTTTGGATGAAAGAGCCAGCCTACCTTGGTTTTATTTGTTAGTTCATTGGCCATCAGGAGATAGGAATTAAAATTAAAGGATGGAGGTTGGAAAAATTGTGTTTCATTGTCCAATCCAAAGCAAGTGTCATAGTTGGAGGGAATTTTGAGCCAGTTTACAAGGATGATGTGATCAGCTCTCTTGAGCTGACTTGAGCCTTTCAAAGCCAATGAGGGGGGATTTTTGGATGTTGAGTTCCTGGGGGATGTTTGCTTTGGTTGAGTGGACTTGTAGGGGGAGGTTTGCTGAGGGGACATTCAAAAAGAGTAAGAGGGATGGAGGGATGAAGCAATGTGATGAAAATAGGGATGAAACAATTGAGAAATGAACTGATGAAGCAATGAGAGTTAGGATTTGATGGAAAGGGGGATGAAGTGATGAAGGGATGAAGCAATGAAGCAGTGAGAGCATGGATGTGATGAAAGAGATAAAGGTATGACAGTGATGAAGCAAGGTGAGAGTGATGAAGTGATTTGGGGATGAGAGTGATGAAGTGGTTTCACGCCTTGCACTTAGGGATTATTGTCTTCATAAATTCAACATATCCTCTCCTCAGTACCATCTACCTCAGTCTATAAGCGTGACACAAATAAAGCACAACATCAATGGTGCAATCCGCTTACTTCCTCTGGCTCGCGTTGACCTTCCAATCTTGGCAACCAACTCAGTATATACTTGCAAACTTTGCGGTTAACCCCATACCGGTTGACCATCCATTAAAAGATCCAATATCCTTCCCTGGCCCATCAACAGCCTCGGACTTCCATCTCCGGTCACGCACAGTTTGTTAGTTTGCATCTATATCTAATTAAGCCATCATTACTGTACAGTTTGCAATTGGACTAGTCCCTACCCTTCATACACTATTACTTCTCACTTTTATTACCTTCAACTTCATTTGCTCCTGTCTCAATTCATCATACATTTGTACACTCAGATTCTATTGTCTCGCACTTACACCATGGCCTTGGATATGATTGTACTATTGCCCTATTTCCTATCCCGTTCCTGTCACTAATTTGCCTCACCGCCTTCAACTGTAGTTGGCTCCCCATCAGGTTGTATCTAGTCACTTTGGATTACCTTATAAGGGCTACCCACTTGCCTGATGATTGTCTCCTCAGTTAGTTAATTTCATACGTTCTTGCATTTTGCTACAACCTAGTTATCACATTGGACTCAGGTTGAGTTTCCCTCCTTGGAACACACTCCATTCCTCTTGCCGTTTGTTGAGTGGCATCACTAAGTTTTCACTTTGCAACTGAGTCTTGCTATTTGCACTTGCCCTCGCACTCAGCATTCCTCCGCGCTCACAATCATCTAAGAATTGCCCTATAGTACGTGGGGTGGTCGTGTGACAGTAAATTCACTAACTCAACTCATCTATTGTAGCTTGCCAACCTATAGTAGACCTCTTCTTCTCAATATCATGTACTCTCTCAACCGGGAACGCTTCCCTTGCCCCTTACAATGATGATATCCATTGGGTAGGGAGAACCAGTGCTCCTTGGGCCCAACAACCCTTAGATCCTGTTCCTCCTTCTAAATCACCATCTGTTGAACCCCTTGATGATCCTTGGACTCCTCCACAGGATGTTCCGGCGGACCCTCTTGCGGAATTTGCAGATTCCGATCACTCTTCCAATGAAACCTTGACTTGTGGTAGACCAGGGGTTTGCCCTACTGCTCCCAAGCCCAATGCTTCAACCCTGCTTTTGACTTTGATCCAGGCCCTCACTCATGGTGCCCCGCAATCTAGTCCGAGTACTGCTAGCTTTTGCACTCCAGGCATGAAGAAACCCAATCATTTTACGGGAGAACACCCTCATAAGCTTAGATCCTACCTACAGTCCTGTAAAATCATCTTCTCAAACAACTCCAACAATTTCCCTTCCAATAGACATAAAGTTATGTATGCTTTGTCCTTCTTAGGAGGTAGAGCCTTGCAGTGGTTTGAACCGTACCTCGAACTTTTGTCAAGCAACAGTCCCACGTGTATTCTCAACAACTGGGACAGGTTTGAGCAACAACTGTTCACCCTGTTAAGCAACCCCAATGAAGTTTGAAATGCCAAATACAAACTTAATAGTCTAGTTATGAAGGAAAATAGTAGAGCTTCCATTTATATTTCTCACTTTTGAACCTTGCAGTCTTGCATCCAGTGGAACAAGGCCGCTCTTCTATTCCATTTCCGAAAGGGTCTACTGGGACGCTTAATCAAACATCTCGCAGTTGGGGGGCATAAGACAACCTTTCTCCAGCAGCTAATCAATTGAGTGATTGAGCTTGATAATGGCTATCACAACAAGAATCGCTCTCAGCAAAACGACCATGGACCATCCACCTTGGCTCCAAGGGTGGAAGACTCCTCAAAGCAAAGCGCAAGGAACCCAAAACCATCCAAACCAACCCCAACTTTGAACTCCAACTCAAAAGGGAAAGCCGTCACCAAAACTCCAAAGTTCTTGCACAAAGAAACTGGGATGCTATGGAATGAGGAATGGCTACGGAGGGAGAAGAATGGGCTGTGTATATATTGTGGAGGAAAAAATGATGTCGACAGTTGTGCAAAGCGGTTAGCGCATGAAGCGGCTAAGCAGTCAAAAAACTAGCTTGTAGTTTTTCTGATACTTGCAAGGAAAACTACACATGATCTAAATCACCACGAGTAAATCTTTGCACTTGCAAGTCACTAGGTGCTCCTAGTTCAAGATTTATCCTATTCCATTCCGAAAACACCCCTTATTGAGTATTACTTGACTCCAGCGCTAATGTTTCCTTCATCAGTGAATCTTCCGCCACTTCCAAAAATCTTACGCGTTCCAAGATAGATAAATTTCCTATCTATTTAGTAAGTAGTGTGACTGAACCGTCTTATTGGGTCTCCCAAAAGGCAAAATGGACCTTTGCATTCTCCAATTTCCCCAGCTTCAAATGGGATTTATTTGTCTTGGCTATACCTGGAATGGATGATACCATTCTAGGCCATGATTTCCTAGTTTACTGGAATCCGGATGTGAATTGGCAAGAAGGATTAATTAACCTTCAAACCTTGCACCCCCAGAACGCTAATCTTTCCGTCAAACAGGAATTAAACAGCCTACCTGACACTGTCATTGAGTTGGATGACACTTTTCTGCCAGGAGATTTGCAATATCCTGACCTTCATTCCCAATTTCCCTCTTCAGATTTAGGAGTCATTGTTTACCTATCCAGCTTACCTCTTTCCTGTTCCTACAAAGATAAACAGAAACCAACCAAATGGTGTATCTTGAGCTCCCTAATCCTCTTGCACCATGCAAGCACCTCAAATCTGGTGCTCAAAGATGACAATATTGAAGATTTGGAAATCATTTGAGAGTCTTTACCTTCAGTTTATCATGACTTTGCTGACGTCTTCTCAGCTGCAAGAGCAGATAAACTGCCTACATCCCATTCTTACAATCACAAGATCAAACTTACTGGCCCACCTCCGGCACCAGGACCAGTCTACTCTCTCTTGACGCAAGAATAAATTGCGCTTCAAGACTAAATTGCAGAAAATGTAGCGAAAGGATTTCTTCAATAAAGCAATTCAAATACCGGTTCACCTGTCCTATTTGTTCCAAAAAAGGACGGTGGACTTTGCCTTTGTGTTGACTACAGGAAACTGAACCAGGTAACCTGGAAGAATGCCTATCCAGTACTGCCTATGTCACATCTCCTCACCCTCTTCCATGGAGCTGCTTATTTCTTGAAGTTAGACCTTCAATGTGCCTATAACCTAATTTGCATTATGAAACGTCATGAGTATTTGACCGCAATGAGAACCCGGTTTGGCAGTTATGAGTATACCGTCATGCCTTTTGGCCTCTGTAACGCTCCTTCCACTTTTCAACATTTTGTCAATGACATTTTCTCCAATCTTGTAGTTAAATACCTCGTGGTATATCTAGATGATATACTAGTCTACTTGAGGAACCTCAAAGATCACATTGCACATGTGCAAGAGGTGCTGCAGCAACTTTGCAAGAATGACCTGTTTGAAAAAGCCTCTAAGTGCAAATTCCATTCCTCTTCCCTTTGGTTTCTAGGTTTTGTAGTCTCGCAGCAAGGACTATTGATGGACCCAGCCAAAAGCAAACACATATTGGACTGGCCCCCACCTTCTTCCGTTAAATCCCTTCAAGTTTTCCTTGGTTTCAGTAATTTTTATAAGAGGTTCATTGAGCGTTACGCCAAGAAAACGGTGAAGCTTACTAACCTTCTTCAAAAAGACACTCCTTTTGTTTTTACCAAACAGGCTGCTTTGGAGTTTGAAGCTCTGAAGAAAGTGTTGACCACTTCTCCAATACTTGCTCACTTCAATGAGCTGGCTTGCACTATTGTTGAAACATACACAAGCAACTATGCAATTGCAGGAGTAATCTTGCAGTTCTCTTCCTCCACTTCTCTCTTTCACCCCGTAGCTTTTGAGTCTTGCAAGTTGCTTGCTGCAGAGCTTAAATATGAGATTCATGACAAGGAACTTCTTGCAATTGTTTATTGCTTAAAGAAATGGGGTTCATACCTTTTGAGCCTTAGAGAATCCTTTGAGGTTTTAACGGATCATAATTCTTTAAAGTATTTCATGAGCTCAAAAGTCCTCACACGTAGACAGGCACAATGGGCCGAATACCTCTCCAAGTTCCACTTTACAATCACGTACCGCCCTGGGAAACAAGCGGTAGTCCCTGATGCTTTATCACGTTGGGACAACGTTTACCCAGGGGGGGGAGCACCTTTGCCAAAAAAAACCCTGAAAACGTTAGGACACTCTTCTCAACCCAATCTTCCCAACTCAGTTTGATCATTGCTCACTTATGAGATTTGGCTTCCAAACCCCAACAAGCTCAACGCAACAACCCCAAGTGCATTGAACTTTGCAAGAGTGCAAACTTATTAGATAGTAGCTACAGTATTGATGATAATGACTTCTTAGTCTATGATAATCATATAGTAGTACCAGATAATTCTTGCATTAAGTTAGATATATTTGAGTCACGGCACAATTCTCCGCTTGCTGGTCATCATGGGCAGGATAAAACCTACCAATTGATTGCACAAGACTTCTACTGGCCTGGTATGACCAAAGAAGTAAAAGACTATGTTAGCGCGTGCTATGATTGCAATCCTAACAAGTCCTCAAATCACCGGAAGTATGGGCTGCTCCAGCCACTTCCAATTCTGCCTCATCCTTGGCACTTGCTTTCTATGGATTTCATCTCTCAATTACCTTCTTCTAGTGGATATGATGCTATTCTAGTAGTAGTAGATTGCTTCTCAAAGATGGCTTTATTTCTGTGCAGTAATGTGACGGCCTCTTCACGTTACAATGTGCCTCTTGACTATCTCCTTGCACTTTGCAATTTGAGCTTGCTTTGGACAAGCATTCCATCCACCTTCCTCCAAGAGCTCCTTGTATGCTCTCTTTGTTTGTCCTCCCAACAAACCTTCCCCAACATTGCCCTTCAATTGCCTCGCATCAGTCTTGATTGGCACTTTGACTTGCAACGGGTTTGCTTCGCCTCAGCCCTCCATTCCTTCCATTCCATCCATTCCATCCCTTCCATCTCCTCCATTCCCTTCTCCCATTCCTTCAGTTACAGCCCCCTCTTCTCTTTCCGTTCCCTCTCTTCCTCCACTTCTGTCTCCATCTTCTCCATTTTCCGATTCCCTTCCCTTTTCATTCCTTCCTTCCTCCCTCACTTCCTCGGCTATGACCCCAACCGGTTCCGCACCTGGAACTTCATCTCGCACCTTGGTATTCATCTGGACTCCCAGAAATTCAGTTGGCGGTCCCCAATAAGGTGGTGGTGGCGGTGGTGTGTTTGTGGTATACCTCTGGAAATGGGGAAACACTAGCAAAACGAGTGAAATTGAGTCCCTACCTTATTATTACTAGTCAGTCCCGATTTAGTACTCACAAGGAACTCAAGTAACCAGGAATTCAATCTCTGGCAATGGTGGTATCTCATAATTAACCTTTGGCGCGGACCTACAACTCTGCATCTCTCTTGATGACTCCGTGGGAGCATCAACAGACGACTCGCTATTTATAAGAAAGGTACAAGCAACCTTGCAAAGATGACACTGCTTGCACTTGCCTCAAAGACCTCTGACGGCAGTACTAGGGATACACCGCTTGTTTTGCCAAATACAGTTTTTGCAACGGCGGGATGACAATGAAAACATTTTATCTAACTTATAAGTCTAACAAGTAATGAATTAAATAATAGTAAAGGGTATACAGTATTAGCAACAACTTGAAATCAATGGGAAAATTTATTTGAACGCTCTCAGGAGCTCGCGTCTTTATACCCAGGCAACTGTCATGCCTTGCACTCAAGGATTATTGTCTTCATCAATTCAACATATCCTCTCCTCAGTACCATCTACCTCAGTCTATAAGCGTGACACAAATAAAGCACAACATCAATGTTGCAATCCGCTTACTTCCTCTGGCTTGCATTGACCTTCCAATCTTGGCAACCAACTCAGTATATACTTGCAAACTTCGCGGTTAACCCCATACCGGTTGGCCATCCATTATGAGATCCAATCTCCTTCCCTGGCCCATCAACAGCCTTGGACTTCCATCTCCGGTCACACACTGTTCATTAGTTTGCATCTATGTCTAATTAAGCCATCATTACTGTACAGTTTGCAATTGGACTAGTCCCTACCCTGCATAAACTATTACTTCTCACTCATATTACCTTCAATGTCATTTTCTCCTGTCTCAATTCATCATACATTTGTACACTCAGATTCTATTGTCTTGCACTTACGCCATGGCCTCGGATATGATTGTACTATTGCCCTATTACCTATCCCGTTCCTGTCACTAATTTGCCTCACCGCCTTCAACTGTAGTTGGCTCCCCATCAGTTTGTATCTAGTCACTTTGGATTACCTTATAAGGGCTACCCACTTGCCTTATGATTGTCTCCTCAGTTAGTTAATTTCATACGTTCTTGCATTTTGATACAACCTAGTTATCACATTGGGCTCAGGTTGAGTTTCCCTCCTTGGAACACACTCCATTCCTCTTGCCGTTTGTTGAGTGGCATCACTAAGTTTGCACTTTGCAACTGAGTCTTGCTATTCGCACTTTCCCTTGCACTCAGAATTCCTCCGCGCTCACAATCATCTAAGAATTGCCCTATAGTACTAGGGGTGGTCGTGTGACAAGTGGAAGAGATGAGAGTGATGAATTGATGAGAGCAATGAATCAAATTTCTGGATGAGGATGGAGTTAGAATTTTTTCCAATGAGGTTGGAGGATGAAACCAGGGGTGATGATGTGGAATGATGCATGGTTGAGCTGGTGAAGGCCTTTATATACTTTACTTGAAATAACCCACTTATTTCATGTTAAATTTGACACATCTTCTCTGAAATAAGTTTTTTATTTTATTTTTAATGGAAGGTTTGAAATCGTGGATTTGGATTGAAACCTGCCATTAAAAAATGGCGGGTTTTCTTAACTCTGATATGCCCTAATTTTCTTACTGAATTTATTTAATTTGAGCTAGAGCCAACATCCTCTGTTTTTATTGTAGCATACCCACTCCATTTAATTAAGAATGGAAAAGGCATCAGCTGGAACCAGCAAAAGATAGAGAGAAAATGGTATGTTGAATCTTAAAGTTTTAAGTTCCATATTTGAATTTCAAATTATGGTGCAAGTTTTTAGCATTTTTTCAATGTGGGAAAACTTAAAAAAGCTCAATGTAACACCTTTAAATCAGAATTTGAAATAATGTATGGGATTAAATAACTGGGGGAAAAATTCAAAGATACATTTTTTGAAAATTTTAAAGTAATCTAAAGCCTAGTCTGTGGATTTGGTACAACCTCAATTTTTTTTCTAAATTTAAAACTTCAGAGAATTCAGAATGAATTGATTGGAAATGAAGGATGAAAATAGATTTTTTCATCAAGGAAAAAGCAAAGTACAAGATTGACTACCATTTCAGGTAATGACCAGAAATTCAAAAATGAAACATTCCCTTGCTTTTGGTTTCAGAAAGGTAATTTCCTGAAATATTTGAGTATAAACTCAAACAGTCAGGTGCATTGTGCATACTACTTCTTGAAAAAAAGACAAAGGGGAAATATCATTTTAACTACTAATTCATTACCTGAAATTGATCTTTGAATTTTATATTTGAAGTTTGACTTATGTCATTACTCTGCTATTGATATTCAAATCCATTGCATTCCCATACATCATCAAACACAAATTTCAAAACTGTTTAAATAATTCCTTGAATTAATCTTCAGTCATCCTCAATTAATCTTTCTTAAGGTTACTTGTTCTTCCGCATCAGCAATCAATTATCCAAACTAATTATTCATGCCCAGGTTTTTATCCTAAATCTTGTATCTTGCACTTAAGCCCAATTTTGCTCACCTCATTTGAATTCATTCTTATCCACATTGCTTTTCATTTACCTGTTATCTTTTAATCCATATTTCAAATAACATTTACCTCAATGGCTTTTTTTTGTCCCACATCTCCCTTATGTTGTTGATGTGCTTCATTAATACAAAAATAGAATGGAACTTCCTTTGGTTGTTTCTCATCCACACAATAGCCTGTAGATTTATGTAAAACCACAAAGCTTTTTGCTGTAGATTATTTCACCATTTAGTTAGTTTGATTAATTTTCACACCTTTTGCATAATAAGTGTCAATGCAATTTTTTGATGGCTTTCCTATTGTAACATTCAACTCATACTTACACTATAATTTGAGGTATTAGAATATAGAAATTTGAAGAAAGTTTTCTTAACTTGAATATCTATTTTAAAATTGGTTTCTTCTTTTTCTTCCACATCTACCTGATCCCTTTTCCCCTCTTCAGTATTTGAGATTGATGTGTAAAAATCACATCCATGGTAAATAAAAAATACTTTCAAGCAATGTTCTTGAAATCCTCATCTTCAAGTTGGGTACTGATTATTGGCTTAGTTTCTGTAAGATATAGATTCCTTCTAGAAATCAATCTATTTGGTGTATCAAGATTACCAAACAGGAGAATACATGGCTCTTTGCACTTGTTAGAATGGATTCTGAAGTCATTTTGTTTAGATCCATTCCAGACTGATCTTGTTTTGGCAAGAACTTAAGAAACTCAAGGACACCTCAAAACTCAAAAATACAAGAATCATCTAATGATTTGAATTTTGGATGTTTAAAGAGCTTGAAAAAGCATGTATGGGCTGTTTTGATTCCTTCAAACATGCCCATCTAAACAATATAATTATCATCCTACCAAGGCAAAAAAAAATCAAAATCAATCATATTCAGTTCTAATTACTTTCAGATTCATTCAATCTTAAAATTTATTTCATAAAAACTTTCCCTTGTCATTCTTCTTCAAGATCCACTCAAGAAGAAAGAAAATCAATGGTTCAAACTTTTCTGTGGTTTTTTTTTCTTTCCTCTAGGAAGTTTTTTGAGAGGTTGTTTTTTTTGGTGAGTTTTTGTTTTTTAATCATGATTTAATCCTTTTTCTTCAAATAAACAGGATTACAAGTGGAAAAAAATCCCAAATTTATCATCCCATGAAACAAATTTAATAAATGTTTCTTTTCCCAGTTAATAGATGTTTCTTTTCCCACTCAAAATTCTGTTTTGGAAAATGTATGTAGATGAAGACAGGACAACTGTTTTAGTTTGATCAGTTGGTTTATTTTTTTCAACCTAGTGTAGAATCAATAATGGTAATTTTTATCACCCCTTTGGGCTGCCCAATCCTCTGGAGCAGTAAATGGCCTCTGTGGCATGCACCACTTTCCTGACAAGTTCAGGGCTCTTGGCATAGCAAACCAGCAGGAGGGGTCCAACAGTCCCTCTTGGAGCTTCTCAAGAGTAAGTACAAGGCTTCCCTCAAAATTTTATCACTGGTTTGTGGTACTGGGTGGCCTCAGATGATACCTCTGAAAATCAAGACATGGCAAGAGAGATTACTTGATTTTCAAGGAATTTCCATGCAATGATCTGGGGCAATTTAGTTAGTTCAAAACTAGGTCACTAGTTGAGGTCATATTCACTCAGGACCTCAGAACAGACAACTTCAAGCAGTTGTTGAGTACAGTGATGAGGGGTCAATGGAAAAAACAAACAATGAAGTTTCTGATCTACATTCTTTGGTGAGAGTGCCCTGGTGTCAACTCCAGCCCCAAGTTTTGGCTATGCTCTTGTTGTTTTGTTTCTTTTCTCTTGTGTTAGCCCTTGATCCTTCCAAATATCCTTCAGACTATTGTTACTTGTCTCCCATTAATACACTCTCTCTCCACCCTACTACGTCATATTCCATTTTGACAGATTACATTCTCTTGTCTTAATCTTTCATCATTCCAGTATTGTTTGAGATGTGTTCCAATCCCTCTGTGATGGCAGCCTTTTTCCAACTTACGTTTGTTTCTGTCCTTCCCCGTTTCTTTGATGGCATCTTTTCCAACTTGTGATGGATGTGTTCTCAAGGTTCTCAATTTGTGTTCTCAGCCTGCCGCACTCCTTTCCTGCCCCTTTTTTTATTTTTTGCCTACCATCAGAGACTACATAAACCAGGAGCTATCCTCCTTGTCCTTGGCTCCTTTTTTCTTCAGGAGATTTCTTTTGTTTTGACTCCAATAAACCTTCTAAAAATTAATTTACCTGTTCTTACCTGTTCCCTGTTATGAAACTCATACCTGTTTGCCTGCCCCAGTCCCTGCCGCCACCTGAAATCAACCCCACTTGCAGCCCTGTTCCAAATCTAAAACTCCTGCCCCTGTTCACCCAATTCATTACACCCGGCTTGCGAGAGGGGATTCTCATGACCTAACAGGTTCATGTATGTATGTGCATACATATTTAAGCTCTCAAACCTTCGGCGCAGCAGAACATCTCCAATTGGCATTATCATCAAACCACCCGGTGTAAATACAGTGTTACCCCGAGCAGTGACATAAATATCGGTATCCAACTCATCTTACAGAATTGTCTTGCCAATAGCCCCTGGTGATAAATTCTGACTGTATGCGCGCCCATAAGTGCATACAGGGAAGGGCCTCTTTGGGGCTTATTTTTTTTCCGGGGTGATGATTATTTGCGGTCATACAGATTTCACACCCCAGTGGATGGTTGGATGCATGTATGTGTGTATGTAACTGTACATACATACACGTATCTCTTAGGGAAGTTAGATACTTTACAGTTTTACCTATCCGAATAAATACTTGTTTAATCGATGACCCCCCAGAATCTGATGGTCATGACGTGAGATCCCAAGTTTTTTCAAGTGAAATTTGATTCAACTTCACGACGGGCGTGTCAGGGTGCAGGGGTCATCTGAGCTTTAAAAAGTATTTGTGACCTTGAGCCTACGAGGTCCGATGTGGAGGTCATAGGTCCATACAAGTTGTTTAGGGTTTTCGCACCTCGCCCCGCCCCCTGCCCTTCCTCCATCTCATCACTCTAGAGGCTTCATCTCACAATTTCACCCCGTTGTACTCGCACATTTGTGAAAAAGCCTGCTTGACCGGCTCTCCTCATCCATCCTGCTTGCCGCCTGCGACTTGACTACCTGTGCCACTGTCTAACCAGTTTCCTCTCCTCCTGTTGGATCCCACGACCCACCCCACTAATTTCATCTCCAACCTCACACTTCATCGACCCCCCCCCCCATCGGTCATCTTGCCCGATTCCAATTTGGTTAGTCGGTTGTCATCATCGACCGATTGGCTCGATCGATTCACATTCCCGCCCTCGATTTTCCAACCCGGAGCCATCCCCCACATCATCCCCCATCTTAAATATCCTCTGATCGATCTCCTCAAGACTCCCAATCACTCCAATACAT
Organism: Puccinia polysora; assembly: GCA_025617555.3. Classification (NCBI taxonomy): domain Eukaryota; kingdom Fungi; phylum Basidiomycota; class Pucciniomycetes; order Pucciniales; family Pucciniaceae; genus Puccinia; species Puccinia polysora. The sequence continues at coordinate 22,738,191 of CM062623.1, forward strand.
ACACCTACACCGTACATTACACACATACATCCTTACATACATCTCAACATATCCAACACGTTCGTATTTACATGTCATCGTCGACGCATCCCGTCCATGGAGTTGATTCGACCTCCCAGGAACTAGTTTAGTTTCACGTGTCTTCAGTTCATCCCTCGAGTAGGCTTTTATCCAGCGACCCTCCGATCGATCAACACCCACGATCTCACCACCTCACTCGACGAAGAGTGCATGACATTGACGAACCCTAACCCAACCCACAAACCGCTGACCAGCTAAGCCAACTTATAACACAGTAAGCCAACTTCTGACCATCGCCCACTGACCCGTCTGACTCATCCAATCTCCGATTGATCGATCCGATCAACTCCACCCGACCCCGTCGACACAGCAGCATCCGCACCCGCACCCACACCCACTCACCCACACTCACCCGCACCCACCTCGACCAGATCGACCTTGTGATAAAAATACTTTGTTCACCTCGGACGCTGCAGGAGATAGTCACTCCGATCGATAAATAAATCCTGCCTTAGTCATCACCCATTCGATCCCTAACCCCCTCCTCTGCCCCCAGCTCCAGTCGTCTCCCATCTCCGCCTCCCTGTCTCTCTCTCCATCATGGCTCAGACTTCTCCCAGCCCTTCCTTGTCCTCTCAACTGCCCCCGCCCGCCGCCCTCGCCTCCTCCCAAGCCGTGCGTGCCGCCCTGGCGGAATGCTCCCAGGCCCCCTCGATACCCTCCTCATCCGTGTCCTCCCCCGAACTCGTTCACACCTCATCCTCCGAGAAGGACGACCGTGATGATGAGGAGGACGACCGCTCATCCCTCGAGGAGGGCGAGATCCGCGCCGACGCCAACGACCCGAACCTGCCCCCGATCACCGTCTTCAATTCGCAGACCAACTTCAACGTCAAACATCCCCTCTACTCCACTTGGACGCTATGGTTCGACAACGCTTCCAAGAACGACAAGGCGAAGAACTGGGACGAGCTGATCCAGAAGGTCATGCTGGTCGAAAGCGTCGAAGAGTTCTGGGGGTCCGTCCGCCTGCCTCCATCCCCCTCACCCCCGTCCCGGTCCGTCATGCTGACCCCGGTCTATCTACCCCCCTAGGCTCTATCACAACATCGTGCCTCCCTCTCTGATTCACGTGGGATCCAACTACTACCTCTTCAAGGAGGGCATCAAGCGTAAGCACTCCTTGCCCTAGCCGCATCCCTCGCCTCCTTTCGCTCACGCCTGTCCCATCCATCCTCGCTTTGGTCTCATAGCCGCATGGGAGGACCCCGCCAACCAGAGGGGCGGAAGTTGGAGTATTCAGCTTGCTCGCGATCGTAGTCGCGACTTGATCGACAAGTGGTGGCTCTACACCGTCAGTATGATCATCCCAATCGTCCCTCAAACCCCCTCTCCGGGTTGACCGTCCGATCTGCTCATCCTCATCTGCTCTATTGCTCACAACAACCTGGGTGTCGCCGTAACGGTCTGTACAGATGCTCGCAGCAATCGGCGAAACGTTTGAAACACCGTACACGTCAAATGGGAAACCACCGGCAGAGATGTCTTTCACGGATGAGGTAACAGGCGTCGTGGTCTCAGCTCGAAAGGCCTTCTTTCGAATATCCATTTGGACCCGATCATCCGATTCCAAGGAATTAGCTCAAAACGTTGGTCGGCACTTCAAGTATGGCGTTTTGGGCGCACCCGAGGGCAAGAAACTTGGCCCTTCGTCCGATGGGAGGTCCATTCAGACCGATTGCGAATTCAGAAGTCATACTGACTCTCAGCTGAAGAAGAAAAAACCCACCTGGACCGGTTAGTGTTTCGCCCCTCCTCCAGCCTTAATGCCCGTTATTTCCGCTGGGGCGATTATTGCAGCACGCTCATCTGATTTTTTCGGTCCGTTTAGTCTAAAACAACTACCCTACGTCACGTTGCTTCCGATATCCCTACTATTCCCACTCATCTTTCTGGTCTCCTCATATCCCATCTTGATTCTCTGATCATCTAGTCGATCCATTCTAAACTTTCCGTCAATTGGATTTTTTTTTTTGGAGGGCTTGACCCCATCTCCCTACACCCTCTCCTATCCCATACTAACCTTCGGTCGCTCAATACTCCATCGACTCCCGATGGTTCCCTACCCCCCTCCCCCTTTCTTTCTTGGCTGAGTTTGGCTAACCAATATGGTCATCCAAGGAAGTAAAAGGACGAGTCAACAAAAAAGAAAATTTTCATCTTTTCATGTTTTTTTGTAGCCCCAGTGATCTTTTCTTTCCCCATCTAAAACTCCCTGCGTATTACAGGTCATTTATTTGATTTTTCTTTCTTTCTCTTCGTTTTTGGACAGGGGGGGCATGACTGGATGGTTTGACCATCTGCAGCTCAATTGAAAGGGTTTGCGCGACTTGGGCTTTCTTCCTCTTATTATAGCCTTTGGTCTCTCATCTTCATCCGCGCGCCTTCCCCCAACCCCCTTTCCTATCAATAATTAAAATGTCAATCCAACCTCCAAACAATCATAGAAAGGTACTCCTTCCCGGTTATTTGATCTCTTCCTCATGTCTCATCGAACCTTTTTATATTGTGCTTATCTCCTCAACAAAGAAAAGACAAGCTCTATAAGTCTATTTCATCAGACACAGGAGGAAACAATGTTGTGAAATTGCTTGAATTACACCTTGCTACTTGAACTCCTTCTAGATTACCAGCCACCATAGATTGACCTAATTCAAATCAAATATTCAAACAAATTGGTTCCAAGTAAAGTGAGGTGCTTCCTTTTGATCTCCTCTTGCAAGGTCTATTATCCTGCTCTGATTACTGATTGGTGTAGTACCCATGGTGTCTATGGCTTTGGGTGTTGGGGTGACTAGATCAAAAGAAATGGCAAGTGAGTCAATTGATGTATGGTGAATCCCCTAGGTTTGGTTGGGTGGTTAACTACTGCTGGTCATGTGAGAAGCTTTAGTTCAAGGCCTGACAAAATCAGTTGATGGGGCAACAGCCAAGGGAGTCCCACCTTGTCAGATCATCAACTTGACTGAGTTGTTGATCAACTCTGAACAACAAGAAGGATTCTTGTTGCTGTTGTGATCCTGATGAGCATTGGGACTGACAAGGTGCCCCCCCTCTCAGGTGGCAACATCATTGATACCAAAACTCTTGGTGGCTTCAGTTGAAAGATACCATGGCTCAGTTAGTTGATGGCAGACCCTCACCAGTTGAACACCAGGCAAGTAGGTGGTGGTTGACTAACCACACCACCTTGCTTTCAGCACCCACTAACACTGCTGCAATAAAAAAAAAAGAACCACAATCCTCAGTTGATCACTTGACAAAATTTGGTAGATTTGCCATAACTTGGATGTTGTAAGGCCTAGTAACCAAAGCTTTGGTAGTTATAAGTATTGTGTTTTTTGTGGAAGCTTGGGAAGTACTTCTTTTGAAACTGCTGCCTGTTTTTTTTTGGGGGGGGAGGGAGGGGTGGGTTGACCCTTACAGTTTGACTGTCTAGGAAGTATCTTAATACCCAATTTTTGAGCCTTTGGTTTGATTTGATCCCTTTGATTGATCCAATTCATCTTCCATCAATTTTAAAATTATGAGGGTTTTGATCTGAATCTGGTGGGTCCTCAACTTCCAACATCATCTGTTCCAATCATCTTGCCAATCAAGATCTCATCAGGACCAAAAACACCAAGCTTCTGTCACAACTGCCCCTGGCTTGCAAGGGGCTGAGGGCACAGGCAACAGAACTCAGGATAGAGAGATGAGATTGATTGCAATGAAGATAGGTAGAGTAATGACAAGGATGAGAGGAATTCAGGAGTAAGGCTCTTGAGGAAGACTGATGACTGAATCCTATAAGAGTAACACCAGAGGGATAGGTGAGATGAGTATGGTAGGCTGGATGGCTTTCTTGTGCTGAGATGACACCTATTGGAAGGGGCTAACCAATAAGAAGTAGTATACTGATTCCTTGAGGGGAATAAGTCCAGGAAGGAAGGAGGGGCCAGTATATGTGAGAGCTGGGGAGAGGCCTTGAGGAGGGATGACTGGTGCTGTGCTGGGATGCCCCATGGCATTACATGTTGACCAATTGAACTGGAGGCAGTGGCTTGAAAGATTGAGTAATGGGCCTGTCCAGAAAGGTAGGGCATGTACTGAACTGGAAGTGTGAGTTGTCCAGCCAGGAGTATGTACTATGGATTTACATTATGGGACCTGTATGTAATTCTCATACCAATGAGGTTGGAGGAGAGATGGAGGATGCACCAAGCCATAGAGAGAGAGGTAGAGCCTGGGAGAATGCCTAGGACCTACAGGGGGATGCAGGGAGATACTTCAGGAGGTGCAGGTGGTAGATCCAGGGGTAGAAGGTTGATTGTACTGAGGATTGAAGATGGCTGAGGGTTGATAATGGCTGAGGAGACTGAGTCAAGTTGTGGTTGTGAAAGATTTCCAAATCTCTCTCATCAAGAAAGCTCACCCTCATCACAATGGATTTGAACCCATGCCTTGATGTTGAAATCACAAAAGGATTAATACTGTTTTTTTTTTTCTCAGTGTGGTTGGTATTATAGGAACATCCTTAAATTTCTGGGGGTACTGTTTTGGCACAAAGGCTTCTGTCTGGTAGTGGTTTTTAATCATTGATTCATTCTTTCTAACTAAAAATAATAATAATGATGATGATAAGGAATTTCATGGTTGTGGAACTTTATTTGATCATGGATTGATTCCATCTGGCCTTTCCCAATCCTGCCAGATTTTAATGAAATTTTGGGATGAATTATAATCCATGGGAAAGAAAGAGATGAAAAAAGAAATTCTAGAAGTAATCTGACTTTTTGAGTAAACCTGATTTTGATGGTTCCTAGTAGTCTTAGTACAAGGTTGAGAGTAAATGTTTCAATAATAATCAAACTGGTAAAATTTCAATTTAATACCTGAAGTACAGTAAATCTGAGAAATTTATGAAATTGAATCACTCAGGAATCCAATGAACCAGTAAAAGTGGTGTGTGTTGAAGGCTGAGAGTAAAGACCTTGATTGAAAAATTAAAAATGGAAGAAAGGATGCACATAAAAAGTAATACCAGGTCAATCCAAAAAAAATATTAATGAGTTTAGGTTTTGAAAGGTGTAAATATTTCCAAACCTAGGTGGGGGGAAAAAAATTGACTGAGCTAGATAGGAGTTGAAGTGAAATCCAAAGATGAGTTTGTCAAAAAATTAATGAAGATGTGATTCAAAGTTTGATATCAATGGTAGGTAAATCAAGGGTAACATGATGGGTCTCAGAGATATAGATTTGATTCTGGGAATGAGAAGATCTGTTTCTGATGATTGATTAATTCTAAGTATAAACAGAGTTCAAGCAGGAAATTCCAAGGGTGAATAGTGATGGAATAAATCAACAAGGCATGAGAGAGCCTCACTGGTGAACTAGGTTGAAACTCCTTAGTTGTTTATTCAAAGTAATGTGATAGGTGGAATGACCAATGAAGGATAATCAAAGAAAAGTTAAAAGTAGAAAGTCCCTGGATCTTGCAGATAATTTTTGGTGCTTGAAGTTACTGAATGATTTATGTGATTTTAAATTTTTATTATGATTTCAAATTCAAAGGTAGATCCTGAGGATTTTGATTCAATTCTTTTTAAAAGCAGATCTATGATATAAGCCTTTGGGTTTGAATTGTAACATATACATTCAAACATAATGAGTCCTTGAATTCAACTGTGTGTCATGAAAAGCTTCAGGCTCAAAATCTTCTCAATATTTTAATATTTGAACCAGAAAAAAAAAACAGAAGAACAATAAAGAGATCAAAGTTTTTATTTTAGGAAGATTTGAGCTCAAGGGGGTTGATGAGAAATCAGGTTTC
>CM062623.1:22744183-22866430 GCA_025617555.3 Puccinia polysora
GGAACACTGCTAATTAATACCCCCAAAACATCAATTTCACCATCCAATGTATGAACAGCAGAAGCTCCATCTCCTCCCTTACTTAAGCTTCCAACAACTTTTTAAAACTTCTTTAGCATCATTCATGAAAAGTTTTGAGATGATTGAGAACCATCCTGTCTTCCAGAATGAATCTTGGAATCCCCAATGCAATCCTGCTATAAAAATTGCTTTTGCTCTTTGTTAATTTGGATCCAATTTTAATGGTGCTGCTGTTAATTTATTGGAAAATCTTTTCTCTATTGGATATGGAACAGTCAACTTGTACACCCAAAATATTATCAATTCTGTCCTAGGATTTTTTTTCTAACTTCTAATCTGGCCAAAAAAGGAAGAGAACATTGAGATCTTGAAGGTCATGGGGACTGAAGTTTTTCAAGGTTGTATTGGATTTTTTGATGGAGCCACCATCCCTTTGAGTAAAAAAACCAAGCTTGATGGAAACCACTACTTTGGTCAGAAGAAAAGGCAATCCAATCTCTTAATAGCAAAATTTTATTATCCAAAAATGACCAACCATGCTTCCTTTGTTCATATATATACCCCATTGCTGTTCAACTTGGTTGTGAAAACAAAAAAAAGTTCATTGCCCTCCATGCTGGCCTTCCAGGTTTCTGTCATGAGTATTATGTCTTCAGAAAAATGCAGATTTCTCAGCAACCTCAGAGCTACTTTGATGAAGACCAATACCTTCTGGCTGACTCTGCTTATGCCAGTGGGAAATATGTGGTTTCAGCATACCACAATGTTTCATCCAATGATCAAGCCAAAACTCATTTCAACTATCATCTTGCCCAATCACAAGTTTGGATTGAGCATGCCATAGGATTCCTGAAAGGAAGATGGGCCAGCTTAAGAAAAATTCAAAGCCAGCTCTGTCAGGGATTTGAAATCTAATGCTACACTTGGGCCGTGGTTAAGCCTGCAAAATTTCAGAAAAAAACAATTTAAAATTAGTTATTGACTTATTAAAACAGAAATAATGTTACAGAAAAAGATAATTGAATAAAGCAAAAAGGAGCCTTGCTTACAAAGCTAAAATCACACCATTTAAAGTAACAATAAATGTTACAACTCCAAAGGACTTCACAAAAAAACTTGAAGTTGAGAAATTGATTATCAATTGATTATAATACTAAATTTTAAGGCCCCAGTAAATCTTCTTCTTGAGATCAAGTTTAATGGGCTTATTAAACTCTTTCTGTATTCTCGGATCAATAATATATAATAAATAACCGAGGAAGGGGCTATAGGGTGAAGACCCTCCCCTTTTAAGCTAACAGGAGCCCTCAGGGGACTAAAAAAATCATCAGAGGAGTGCCAGGCTCTCCCTGGTTTTGTCCTCAAGGGCTCAGGACACCATGACATCATTCACAATGTGAAATAGAGTACTAGTACTCATTGGGCAAGCTTTACAATATAAAAGGTTCTATTTACATACCCCAAAGTTTAACTAAATGATACTAGAACTTAACATCATTCAAATGGACGATTCAGAAGTCCCAGAAAACCTAAGAATGATTACATACACCCCTTTAAATATAAATTTATAGCCTTGGAATGTACTTATCTCTTAATTACTAGTACCTTGGCAGGCATTACACATAGAAGGTATGTATATTCTTGGCAATGATATCACAAGGTTTATACTATAAAAATGAGCTCAGGGCCCTCTGAGTGGATGCTCTCAAGGCTCATTGAAGTATATTAAATTATAACTTAAAGTATAATTACATCCCAAAGAGGGATAAGATCACAATTATGTGATTTGCTTATACAGAGTATAGAGTATGGCTTAACTATAACTTGTTGCCAAAAGAATGTAACATATTGGAAATTTCTATATCAATAGTTGGGACGCATCTGAGTCCTCATAGCTTAATTTAAAGTTATATTGTATCTCCATCTTGATAATATATATTATCAAGATTTTAATTCCATAATCAATACTCATAAAAACATACTTATAAAATATTGTAAAATATTATCACAATTTATTATATAATTATAACACTTTTGATTATTATTCATTCTTGGCTCTATGGTGGGTTGAACCAGTGAACTTGGTTTCAAATGATGGAAGATGAGCCAAGTTCTTAGCCATTATACCAACAAAACATATGAGTTGTGCAGAAATTTGGACAACTTTTTTTGTCTTGTTGCTGACAAGCTCCAAAATTCCAAAGACATGAAGGTACTCATAAACTGCATTGTCTGCTGTTTTATTCTCCATAAACTATTGGCCAACATCAAAGATGAATGGGATGAAATATTTGAAGATGAGGTGCCTGATCCTCCTAAAATCATTCCAGTCTTATCTCATCAATCCTCTTTTGCCATGAGAGAGAAAACTCTACCAATCACCCTTTCTCAGTTTGAATCATGATTGTCTGATTTAAGAATTTTTAAAGAGACAAACACACAAGTATGTACCTTTTTTTTTCATCCCACACTGACTGACTTGATCTTTTTTCAGTCACCCACAAGTGGACCCCAGTCACTCCCTACACCGGGCTCCTCCCCTCCTCTCCCAGTCATCAGACTCCACCAATCACCCTAGCTCCTCCTCCTTCCCCACTCATAAGACTAAACCACTCACCACTCCCCTCCCCTCCAAAAACAACCTCACCACACACCAACCCACAATCACCATCTCCCAGGTCAGTCTCCTTATCCAAACTAACTCCCTTTTTGATCCTTGCTAACACCCCCCCCCTTTCATCTCCCATCTGTGTTCCCAGCCCACCCAGGTATTCCCTTGGCCCTCCCTCTCAATCCACCCCCCCCCCCCTTGTTGCACCAGAGCTAACTGCTTTCCAGGTTTTCACCCTCTTTTCCCAATTGAACCCCCCCACCCTTTGCCAAGAAATTGGCCAGCCCCCTCACCTTTGAGAACCAACCAAGGGATTGGCCAGAACATCCCCCCCCCTTTAAGGACAACCAGCCTCCCCCTTTGCTGTTTCCGCCAGACCACATTGCCCCCCCCTTTGCTTGACCCAGCAATTGTGTGCCCCACCTCCCCTTTGACCAACCAATTGACCATCCCCCCCCCCTCCTTGAGTGAGCAACCCCACCTCCCCCCCACCCTTGACCAACAAACCCACTGACTGATGAACCTTTCCCCAATGTCCCCCACTTCTTCCTTTTCCAAAGAAATGTCTCCATCATCCCCACTCCCACCACCACCATACTCCCCAAGACCCATTAGTGATGCAGTGAAGCCTGGAACCAAAAAACGGTGAGTGAAATTACCCCAATTTCTTCTTTGGATTTCCCACCTGATTCATCTTCCCTGTGGTGTCTGTTGACTTGATTATACAAACAGGATCACAGCCATTGGGGGGGGGGGGTGATTCATTCAAATCCTTGGGTTTTCCCCCTGATTTTTCTTCCCTATGGTGTCTGTCAAATTGATTATAAAATCAGGATAATGGCCATTGGGGGGGTGATTCAGTTGAATCCTTGGATTTTCCAACCTGCCTTATGTATGCCTTATTTATTCATTTTTTCTTTTTGGAATTATTTAACATTGGTGTAAGCAGAAGAATAAGAAATTGAAGAGGCAAATGAGGAAGAGGAGGCATTTGAATTTTCTGGGGAAAAGTAGTAACCCATCCATTGAGGTTATGTTCAGGGGCAAAGAAGTAACCAATCCATTAAGTTTCTCTGCATCACAGAAAGTATGAAAGTTGATCCACCAATCCATTAAGTTTCTCTGCATCACAGAAAGTATGAAAGTTGATCCAAACCCAACACAGATTCACATCACTGAATCCACCCTGAAGTTGTACACCAAGTTCAAAATGGGATGTGCAACCATTCACCCAATAAAAAAAAAAACCTGCTTTCCTTCTTTCTGAGTGGTTCCCTTTTGCTGAAATTTCTTCTGAGGATAAACTTGGATGGGAAAGGTTTGCTTTCCATCTACTCCACCGCACTACACACCTTCAACCGTTGAAAAAAAACAAGGCCCTAGTTTCTGGAGTGATGTGGGCTGATGGATGGAGAAAATCAATCAACCAAAGAGCTTTTGGACAATATGTTTCAGCCACAAAAATCTGCAAGACTATGAAACAAATTGGATTCCAGCCTCAAGCAGAAAAAGACAAAATCATTGTGGCTGGAGAGTGGCTTTCAAAAAAAACTCAGAGAATTTTCTCCAGCAATTTTTGAGGAGTGTCAGAGGGAAATCATTACTAATAGAAATACTTCCATGAACCATATGGATTATGATGAACAATAGAGGAGTCCTGATTTTTCTTCCTTCTTAAAATTTACCCTTTATGATTTTCAAAACCTCCCCCATCAAGATTCTGATGTTAACACCTGGACTTTGGTAGGGTGGATTCCCATCTTCAATCCCAAGAGTATAGATTATGAAAGTTATACTAATATTTTGGCTGATGATAATTTTGATATGATTGGAGGGCAGTTTGCATTTAGATATTATCAGGTATATCTTGATTTCGCTAAATTTTCAAGGGTTAAATTAGCTGTTTTGAAATCCAAATATTTTACTCATCAAACTTGTAGAGGATTATCACCATCCATGAAGTATACAAAAATAGGCTTATATTGTCAAATTACCAAAAAAAAGTGGTACTAGAAGTCCAGAAATACCTTGATGGAACTTCAACATTCTCAAAAATTGGTGGATACAAAGAACAGATAAAAAATTCTTGTAAATAATTCAATTTGGATTTTTTTGAATGCATAGCAATATATTCAAAAATATTTACAAGCCAAACAGATGAGCAATCTTTTCAATCTCTGCAATTGGTCAACCACTACTTACACAGGCAATTGCCAATGACAACCTATCCTTTTTCTCTGATTGAGCACAATCTTTTTCCTTTTCCTCTTTCTGAAAATCCAACTCATCTTTTTTCATATTAATTTCAGCATCAATCTTCATCTGTTGGGTTGCTTCCTCTGCCTCTATTTGTTTCTCCTGAGCTATAAGCTCTGATCTCTGTTTGCTGTCTTCAATTTCCAGATTACACTCCCACTTCTCCCTCTCAAAGTCAAGTTTCTTGCTTTCAACAAACTTTTTCACCGTTTTCAAAGTCAATAAATCAACTTGATTTGCATTTTTGGGAAGATTTAGAAATCCAATCTAGTTTCCTTACTTGAATCTTGCTTCTCAATGATTTCTTCAAAGCCTCCAAAGCTAGAAGTGTGTCTGCTCTTTTTATGAATTCTTGGTTTGATGATCATTGAATTGGAGGCTTTGTGAGCTTTCCCTTGGCTGAGGTTGATGGAAGCTGACTGTCTTCACCCAGATTTGAAGGTGATGTATGAGGCTCCATTGGCTTAAGATTTCTGTTATTTTCAAGAAAATAATGAGGCTTTTCATAAAAAATCACTTAAAATTCAATATTCAAGAAAAGAAAAACCATACTTGAGGTGAGCTAGGTATGATTGGATTGTGAATTGGGAAAGTCTTCCCCCAATTTGGTGGTATCATTGAGTTCATCCATGATAGGAAGTGATGGATTCAGGAAAGTGTTTGATATGCTTGTGGACTGGATTGGGGCTGATTGAGCTGTAATTTAAGCAAAATCAGCAAAATCATTCTTGGTGGCTGATGCTGGCTCCTATGGTGACCAACTTTATGTTTCCTAATTATTGGGCTCACTAGGCTGAGTATTGTCAGGAAGAGGCTCAATGTCATTTGACTCTGCTGTTTGAGAATCAAACTCAGCCAGAGGGGTGATATTTGCTTTTTTAGCAAATATTTCATCCATGTGGTTGTAGAAAGGGCAGATTGAATCCAATTTCTCAAGCACAGAGGTTATCCCCTTGGCTTTATTTTCATCAGTTATGCCAAACCCAGTTGAGATGGACATGGAGTGGGCTTTTGTGTACTTGGCCCAGTAGTTCTTAAATTTCTCCCAAATTTTCTTTGAAGAAAATTCTAGCCTACCTTTTGTTTTTTTCTTGAGCTCATTGAAAATCAGGAGATAACCATTTGCATTTGAAGATTGGGGTTGACCAACTCTTGTTTCTTTGTTGGACCCAAAGAAAGAAGCATAGTTTGTTTCAAACTTGAGCCAGTTGACCAGGATTAGGTGATCTTCTTGCTTGAGTTGGCCAGATGCTTTGGAAGCTGAGGGAGGAGGATTGTTTGTTTTTCAATTTCTTGGAGATGATTGTTTGGGTAGGTGGTTTTTGGTTTTGGATTTCTGAGGGGCCATTTTGATAGGTTGAGGTTTCAGAGGATAGTGTGATGAGAAGTGAGGATTATTAGATGTCCAAGGAGCTTGGAGCTGGATGGAAGTGGGAAGCAAAGATGAGATTTCCAAGGAGGTTGGAGTTGGATGGAAGGTTGGAGTTGTATGGAAGGTTGGAGTTGTATGGAAGGTTGGAGTTGTATGGAAGGTTGGAGTTGGATGGAAGTGGGAAGCAAGGGATGGATGGTGTGGTTCAGGGTGTGGTTGATGCTGTGGGTCTCTTGATATACTTTACTTGAAAAAAACCACTTATTTCATGCTAACTTTGACACGTTTGATCTAAAATAAGTGTTTTTTTATTTTTAATGGTGGGTTTGAAATGGCAGATTTAGAGTGAAACCTGCCATTGAAAAATGGCAGGTTTGTTCAAATTTGATACAACCTATTGTTTTTTCTTTTTTTTTGGAAATTATATTTCTCACAGCCCCTACCATTGAAGTTGGGAAATGTTTAATTTGAAAACTTGCAACCCCCATTCAATAAATAAAAGGGGTTGTGTGGCATGCTTTGCAACCCATTTTGGGTTGTGAATGGCAAAAAAAATATTTTTTTTAGATTTATATTTTAAATTGAATTTATTATTCCATTTTTTATTTTTTTATTGGAATCAAACAAACAAATAATAGATAAAAGAAGGTAAAAAATGATAACATATATATATATATATACATATATATATAATTTAACTGTTTGCAACTCAGATGGGTCACAAATGGCCATTTGCAACTCAGATGGGTTGCAAATGGTATTTTGCGCCCATTCACAACCCCAGGGTTTCAAATTTAACATTGGACTTGAACTCATGCATGTTTTATGTCCCATGCTTTCAGCAACACACAGCAAAATCTTTTATTACATGGATGTTGCAAGAATTTGATTATTGAAAAATTTGACACCACAGCCCTGTAGCTGGATTTCTTAAAAACTTGAAAAAAAAGGCAATTTTGGAATCAAAGCATTCAACCATCTTCAAAAAATCAATAAAAAATCCAGAAAATAAAAAAAACTAATTATTATAGCATGTTTGGAACCTTTCCTTTGCCTTTTCAATTAGGGCAACACTAAATTTGTGACCCTACACAACCTGTTCACAAATCAAAATGGGTTGCATGGCATGGTTTGCAACCCATCTGGGTTGTGAAAAGCAATTTGAAACCTGTCTGATGTGTGAAAGGCCATTCACAACCCAGACGGGTTCTTAACAGCACCACACAACCTGTTTTGAGTTGTGAACAGGTGGTGAAGGGCTGCAAATTTTTATTTTTTATTTTTATTTATTCATATTTTTTTTATGTTTTTGCTTTGAATATATTTAAGGTATGTCTTTTGCATTTATTTATTTATTTATTATTCTATTTTTTTATTTATTTTTTCTATTTTTTATTTATTTTTCTATTTTTTATTTATTTTTCTATTTTTTATTTATTTTTCTATTTTTTTATTTATTTGTCTATTTTTGTATTTTTGTATTTTTTTATGTTTTTTATAATTTTATTTTTTTTATTTTTTTATTTTTTTATTTTTTTATTTTTTTATTTTTTTATTTTTTTATTTTTTTATTTTTTTATTTTTTTATTTTTTTATTTTTTTATTTTTTTATTTTTTTATTTTTTTATTTTTTTATTTTTTTATTTTTTTATTTTTTTATTTTTTTATTTTTTTATTTTTTTATTTTTTTATTTTTTTATTTTTTTATTTTTTTATTTTTTTATTTTTTTATTTTTTATTTTTTTATTTTTTTATTTTTTTATTTTTTTATTTTTTTATTTTTTTATTTTTTTATTTTTTTATTTTTTTATTTTTTTATTTTTTTATTTTTTTATTTTTTTATTTTTTTATTTTTTTATTTTTTTATTTTTTTATTTTTTTATTTTTTTATTTTTTTATTTTTTTATTTTTTTATTTTTTTATTTTTTTATTTTTTTATTTTTTTATTTTTTTATTTTTTTATTTTTTTATTTTTTTATTTTTTTATTTTTTTATTTTTTTATTTTTTTATTTTTTTATTTTTTTATTTTTTTATTTTTTTATTTTTTTATTTTTTTATTTTTTTATTTTTTTATTTTTTTATTTTTTTATTTTTTTATTTTTTTATTTTTTTATTTTTTTATTTTTTTATTTTTTTATTTTTTTATTTTTTTATTTTTTTATTTTTTTATTTTTTTATTTTTTTATTTTTTTATTTTTTTATTTTTTTATTTTTTTATTTTTTTATTTTTTTATTTTTTTATTTTTTTATTTTTTTATTTTTTTATTTTTTTATTTTTTTATTTTTTTATTTTTTTATTTTTTTATTTTTTTATTTTTTTATTTTTTTATTTTTTTATTTTTTTATTTTTTTATTTTTTTATTTTTTTATTTTTTTATTTTTTTATTTTTTTATTTTTTTATTTTTTTATTTTTTTATTTTTTTATTTTTTTATTTTTTTATTTTTTTATTTTTTTATTTTTTTATTTTTTTATTTTTTTATTTTTTTATTTTTTTATTTTTTTATTTTTTTATTTTTTTATTTTTTTATTTTATTTTTTTATTTTTATATTTTTATATTTTTTTTATTTTTTTATTTTTTTGTTTTTTTATTTTTTTATTTTTTTATTTTTTTATTTTTTTATTTTTTTATTTTTTTATTTTTTTATTTTTTTATTTTTTTATTTTTTTATTTTTTTATTTTTTTATTTTTTTATTTTTTTATTTTTTTATTTTTTTATTTTTTTATTTTTTTATTTTTTTATTTTTTTATTTTTTTATTTTTTTATTTTTTTATTTTTTTATTTTTTTATTTTTTTATTTTTTTATTTTTTTATTTTTTTATTTTTTTATTTTTTTATTTTTTTATTTTTTTATTTTTTTATTTTATTTTTTTATTTTTATATTTTTATATTTTTTTTATTTTTTTGTTTTTTTGTTTTTTTATTTTTTTATTTTTTTATTTTTTTATTTTTTTATTTTTTTATTTTTTTATTTTTTTATTTTTTATTTTTTTATTTTTTTATTTTTTTTATTTTTTTATTTTTTTATTTTTTTATTTTTTTATTTTTTTATTTTTTTATTTTTTTATTTTTTTATTTTTTTATTTTTATTTTTTTTTTATTTTTTTATTTTTTTATTTTTTTATTTTTTTATTTTTTTATTTTTTTATTTTTTTATTTTTTTATTTTTTTATTTTTTTATTTTTTTATTTTTTTATTTTTTTATTTTTTTATTTTTTTTATTTTTTTATTTTTTTATTTTTTTATTTTTTTATTTTTTTATTTTTTTATTTTTTTATTTTTTTATTTTTGTAATTTTTTATTTTTTTATTTTTCAATTTTTCAATTTTTTAATTTTTTAATTTTTTAATTTTTATAATTTTGTCAATTTCGTTAATTTTTTATTTATTTATTTATTTATTTATTTTTTCACAACTCACATGGGTTGTGAAACTCTGTTCATGACTCATATGGGTAGCGTATGGCTTTTCACACCCCTTCACAACCCTTGGGTTGCAAATTTAACATTGGCCTTTCAATTAATGCTTTTAGTGATTTAAACTGTCATGAAGTTAAAAAATCAATCAAAGATCTTTTGTATTTTTGGCAATTTTTTGGATGTATTCTTGGCCTCAAAAAATTGAATCCAATGTAAAAATACTTCAAAATAGGGTAATGTTAAATTCACGGCTCATTGAGCCGTGTACACGGCTCTGTACATGGGTCTTTGAGTTGTGTACATGGCTCAATGGGCCGTGTGGCACCCTACACAACTCAAATGGGCCGTGTGGCATGCTACACGACTCAAATGGGCTGTGTGGCATGCTGCATGTCCCATTTGAGTTGTGTGGCACGCTAAACAACTAAAACCAAGTTGAGTAGCCTCCACTAAATAATAAATAATGAATAACAAATAATAAATAATAAATAATATATAATATATAATATATAATAAATAATAAATAATAAATAATAAATGATAAATGATAAATAATAAATAATAAATAATAAATAATAAATAATAAATAATAAATAATAAATAATAAATAATAAATAATAAATAATAAATAATAAATAATAAATAATAAATAATAAATAATAAATAATAAATAATAAATAATAAATAATAAATAATAAATAATAAATAATAAATAATAAATAATAAATAATAAATAATAAATAATAAATAATAAATAATAAATAATAAATAATAAATAATAAATAATAAATAATAAATAATAAATAATAAATAATAAATAATAAATAATAAATAATAAATAATAAATAATAAATAATGAATAATAATTAATAAATAATAAATAATAAATAATAGATAATAAATAATAAATAATAAATAATAAATAATAAATAATAAATAATAAATAATAAATAATAAATAATAAATAATAAATAATAAATAATAAATAATAAATAATAAATAATAAATAATAAATAATAAATAATAAATAATGAATAATGAATAATAAATAATAAATAATAAATAATAAATAATAAATAATAAATAATAAATAATAAATAATAAATAATAAATAATAAATAATAAATAATAAATAATAAATAATAAATAATAAATAATAAATAATAAATAATAAATAATAAATAATAAATAATAAATAATAAATAATAAATAATAAATAATAAATAATAAATAATAAATAATAAATAATAAATAATAAATAATAAATAATAAATAATAAATAATAAACAATAAATAATAAATAATAAATAATAAATAATAAATAATAAATAATAAATAATAAATAATAAATAATAAATAATAAATAATAAATAATAAATAATAAATAATAAATAATAAATAATAAATAATAAATAATAAATAATAAATAATAAATAATAAATAATAAATAATAAATAATAAATAATAAATAATAAATAATAAATAATAAATAATAAATAATAGTAAATAATAAATTATAAATTGTATGGATTAGTGTATGTGCCCCCACGCGTTGAGGGGCCCTACACAACTCCCAAACAACTGGAGCCGTGAATTTAACATCACCCTTCAAAATAACACATCCTTTTCAATGTTTTTTTCACATCACACCTCAAATTTTCTTTTATTTCTTTGAAGAAATTGAGAAAAAAAATTGAAATATGAACCTAAGAATTATTCCAAATTCTTATTACAGGTTTTACCCCACAAAATATTCATCACACTGAAAGAAAATAATTCAAGATAAAAGGGGTGGTCTTTCTTTATTTATCTTTTTTTTTTCCTGAAAAAATTTATTATCATTTGAAATATTGAAAGCTTTAGTTTTCAAGAAAGCCTTTGAATTTTTCCAAAAATTTTAGGTTGGTAATTTTTGAGGCACTATCTGTCTCAAAAGATAAACCAAAAAAGGAGCACAAAAAGGCCCTGGTGGGTTGTTGTCTGATCTTTTTGAAACCTTTGGCATGCATAAATTCAATATGAATTTGAATTTTTTCCAGGGACTTCCTCCCATCCTGGAGCACTCCAATCCTTTTATAAACCATCAAATTAACCTCTTCCACCCACCCATCACCAAACTATACCACACCACACCACACCACACCACACCACACCACTTCACTTCAATCCACACCAATCTACTCCACTCAGAACCACACCACACCACACCACACCACACCACACCACTTCACTTCAATCCACACCAATCTACTCCACTCAGAACCACACCACACCACACCACTTCACTTCAATCCACTCCAATCATCACCACACCACACACCACTCATAATCAATCAACGCACCTCAATAAAAACAACTCAAAATATCAAACCTAACAAATCAAACTGCCTGAATTCAAGTCTTTCATCCCAAATTGAAATATTTATCTCCTCAACAATGGTTTGGGAAAATTTTCCACTTTTCACCTCAAATCTTCAAGCAATAAACACACTTCAATAAATTCTTCCAAGAAACTCATTTAAATCTTATATCAAGTCTCTGAATTATATTTTTGACTCAATTTATGCTCAATCTATTTCTGAAGTATCAATTCCTACCTTTACTTCATTTTTTAAAAATAAAATCTCTTTTCACAATGGCTCAATAAAAAATACACCTACTTTTCAGAACTGTTTCACAAGGCCCATCCTCCATTAGCTCATCTAATTAAAATAGTGATTTAACTAATATTTCTCCTTCCTCATCTAATTAAAATCCTGATTCCAAAACTCTGGCACCTCCTCCTTAACTATCATATTATCAAAAGGAGGAGCTACTTGATGCTATCAAATAATGGCCAAAGCCCCATGGATATTCCATATCTAACAAATCATCCAATTGCAAGAAACACAACTACACATACCAATGTGATAAATCTGATGAATATAAACCCAGAAAAGATCACCAGAGGTTGGAAAAAACAAGCAAGGTCAATTTTGATTTCAGATTATGTGTGAATTTTTCCAAAATATTGGGTCTCTGGCAGGTTCAATTTCTATTTCCAGACCACCACCATCCACCTTCAAATTATCCTTCAACTCATCCAATACACAGAAGACTGTAGAAAATTTAACCAAAGCTGCTTTCCCCCCTTTAGAAATTTCAAATTCTCTTATAAAATCCTCCTCATCTTCTATTCATGCAAACATCAGTAATGTTTAAAATAAAAGATTGTAAATTCAAAAAACTTTTCTTGAAGGGAAATCTCCCCTTGAAGCCCCAATACTAGCACCCTTCAATTATTATTTAGTCTCCAAAATTAAAAATATGTATGGAAAAATTATTTATTTATTTATTTTAGACCCTTATTCCATTGAAATTCTCAAACTTTGTTCCTAATCTTCTCATGATTGACTGAAAATATAAAAGAAAAAAGTTTTCAATTCCCCTTCTTCATACTTTTAGGGTAAAAATTGTTCAGGAACATTCTCAGTTGGTTTCTGTTTGCTATCTCAAGAGAAAAAATATAGCTAAAAATTTGAAACCAATGAAGATCAGGAATTAAGAAAGTGTCAAGAACCCAGGCTTATTTTGAAATAGAAGAACAAGCTTTAATTGGTTCCATTGAAAAAATTATACCATCTTTTCATTATCTTCTCTGTCTTTGGAATATTTCTAGAAATATTCAAACTTATTGCAGGAAGCACTTCAAATCAGAAGATGAATGGAAGCTTTTCAAGAAAAAATGGAACCAGTTTTCAAATTAAAGATCTGAATCAATTTATCATGATAAATTTAAAAAAATTTCTCTAGTATAGAATCCCCTTAAATCTCAATAACTTATTGAAAACAGGATCTAAAAAAAGAAATTTCCCTTTATTGGCCAACAAACACTTCCAATTTGGAAAAAAAAAGTAACTCAAGAATAGAAGGACTACACACTTACATAAAAGATTTAATCAGTTAATCTACTTTCTATTTTTTTAATTTATTTCATCAGATTTACAATTCCATTACTATACAAATCTATGAAAGCTATTGAATTCTCTCATAAATCTTAAAAGCATCCAATTCATTTTCACCGCTTCCTGAATCATCTCTCTTGCAAGATCAGCCACTTTTCCCTCAAAATCATCCATTCATTTCATCAAGTACTAGAATCTTCCACCTCTTGCTTCAACTGTAATTAATTTTATTATATGGGTATACCATGTATTCACAAAGTGAAATTAGCTATCATAAAGGGTCTAAACTTCTAAATTGAGGATTTAAATCATTGAAGGCATTTCAAACCCTCCTTATCAGTAAGATTGTATTTTTCATTTGAGTCCAAATGAACACTTTTCTGATCAATCTCTATTTTTTTCTCCAGTTAACTCTTAACCCTGATTCAACTGAAGAATCACAAACCCTTGAATGTCCAGCCAAAAACACTAATGAAAATAAATTTTTCAATGAATTATTTAAATAATTCCATAATTTTCCTCCTGGAGAACAACATTATTATCTGGGTGAAACAAGGAAGCTATACACTGGGAAACATCAACTTGCTCTGATTCAAGAGCAAAATTCTATTCAAAGATCTAAAGTAGGAGCAAGACCCAAAGGAGCAGAAAAAATCTCAAGAGGATCTTTAAGTCCTCATTTACCATAGATCCATCTGGTTTTGAATATTCATAACTGCCCAAGAGGAGAGGAAGGCCAAGGAAGAGCTTTACAGCAAAGTCAATGGTCAGTAACCATTTTTCAAAAAAAAATCAATTTCATAATTGATAATTTTTATGTATTAATTCAGTTTATGCAAAAGTGGAGGACCAAAAAGGGAAAGGGAAAGGTAAAGAAGAAGGGAAAAAAGAGGAAGAGGTTAATTTATATATATACTTATTTTTTCTAGATATGAACTGATTTTTTGAATAATTACTTTTAATTTTGTTAAAATAGGATGATTTTATGGCTGAAGAAGAATCTTCAGAAGATGAAGAGCTCCAAGATTTGAATTTTATTGAGACAGTGAGATTTCATTTGCTTTAATATTTGTGGATTTTGTTGATATTATTTTTTATTAATGTTTGCATTTGATCTTTTCTCAGAGGTCTGGAACCATTGTGAATAATCAGGTTACTTCTCCTGAATAAAATCTTGTTCCAAGAATCAAGAGACAAAGGAAAGAAAACAAACATGATGAAGCTCCTTAAAATCCTCCTGGAAAGCATATATTTTCAAAAAAATAAACAACAATTAGTTAGAAAGTGAGTACATTTGACAATTTCTCATTTCTATAGTTTTCCTGATTGTTTTTGGATTTTTGTGCTAAGCTTCCTGTACACTATCTTATTTTTCTGCTGAATTTTTTGACCAAGTTTCAATTGAAAAAGTTAGTGGTATCTTTAAAACATTTCTTATTTCATAATATCAAAAATAAATGAAAAATTGTCAAAAAACTTCTGGAAAATATTATGAAGAACCAGACATACAAAATATGACCTGAATTTTTTATAATGTTTTACAATGATGTTAACCAATGAACAAAATTTGAAAAATGTACAAAATGCTGAAAAAATTCAGAAATACTAATTTTACAAGATTCAAATATATATATATATATATTCCAAAAAAAAGTAAAAGAATATCCAAAATGGTCAAAAAGGATGAAAAATAATAAAAACCAATGAAAATAATAAAAAATTACAAAAAGATACAAAAAATTATCAGACATAATAAGAGATACAGACTGGATGTTCTTTTTTTTCATTCTTTGACAATTTCACTCCTTCATGAGAATCACCTCATGAAAAATAGTTTTATTTTTGAATTAAAATTATTTCATTTATTTATTTTCATTTTTTATTAATAACATGTGTTTTAATTTTATTTTTTGAATTATAATGTTTGCATTTATTATTTTTTCATTAGTTTCATAGGTTCATCATTTGGCCCCTTCAGTTAATCATGATTTTCATCATCATAAAGTTCTCAATCCTTTCAAACTCATTTCATCATATTCTGAAATTGTAACTCTTGATATTGATGTTTTTATTGTGATTTGAATTATTAAAATTGTGCTGAGTTCAAACTTTCAAAGACAGTGAGGATTGAAATTCAAGAGAAGTATGCAATTAAAGATTGGGAGATGGAGGGATGTCAAAGAAGCAAAAAGCCCTCATGGGACTTGGCAAAGAGGAACAGACAGGTCTTGTGACAAAGAAATCCCATGAGTAAAATTGAAAGGTCAAGGAGAGAGGCCAATATTTAAACAAAAACAGAAAGCTCAGAAAGGGCCCTAACACCAAAACAAATAATGATTACTTCAACTTGAAATATGATAGAATCCTATAGGGAAAAAATTCAAATAACAATCACAAATTAACGCAGTAGTATGGAAAAACAGACAACCTATTGGGTTGATAAAAATCATGTGTATATGTATTTAGCCTATGGGTGTTTACAAAAATAATCCTATGGGGATAAATATGTAAGATAGGCCTATGAGTTAAGATGATAATAGTAAAGCAATTTCTAGGTTTACTATTCTATAGGGAATGATCTAGATATTCAATTATGGGCTGAGGCATAAGCAATAGATCCTATAGGAATGGTACATGGGAAGCAGGACCTATAGGATCAGGAAGTTCAGGGTCTGAGGTTAGGAGATAAAATGAAAAACTGATGATAAGCACAATTTGCTCTACATTTAAACAGTGTTGTATGAATGTTCAATTATTTAATCATTATAACTGTTTTATATTTTGAGGTTAATTTCATCTTCATTACGCAAATTGTTTTTATTCATTGATTATTTTATTCATTTATTTTTTGTTGTCAATTATTCCTCCAGAATTTTTTATGATTTTGAATATTTCTAAGTATTTTAATATAATTTTCTTCTGTCATCCCTTGTTCAATTTGTTTATTTTTCAGAATTTTCAATAATTTATCATATTTTTGATTGGTTTAAGGGTCCTATTTTATTCATGCACTATGCCTTTTGAATAATTTCTACAAAAATAAATAAATAGATAATAGTTGTTCATAAGTTTCATGATTCTTTCTTATTGTTGTGATACAAATTTATTTCTGAAGATTTGGAAGCACCCTAAAACATTTAGGAAAGTGGTTGTTTAGACATCATTTTTCAAGATGAAGCATAGTGGCTAAAATGATTGTGGATAAAATAATCCTATTACTTTCAATGCCCCCTAACTCTGTGTAGTTTTAATAAATTGAAAAGAATTACAGACCATGGATCAAAAAAGTCACAACCCAATGTGATCTTAAACTGGTTTGTTTCTTCAACTCTATAGTAGAGGATAGTTTGCTCCGTTGTATTTTGGGAGATTGCTGGCAGGAGGCACAACCTGTGAAGCAAACCCTTGAAAAGAATGGAGCAGAAGGGTTCAAACCACATCTGTTGAAATGCTACTTTAAGTAGCCAGGTCCAAAGGTTTTAATTCCAAAGGTTCCTCCCCATCAGCATACCCAACGCATAAGCTTAGTTTCAAACCAGACGCTCTCTTAGGCATGCCGCCCAAAGTATTGTTTGTACAGTGTATTCCAAAACACGAGAAGGTAGTTCATGCATTGTACTCACAGTCAGAAGGAGACCAGACCTCCGGAAAATGCAAACAATCCAACAAGATTTTCTTTATTCCTCAGTTTTACTTTAATTTTTTGGTGGTCGAGAAACGGGCAAAAATAAAACGATAGAGGTATTCTTACACACAGGCGCACACACGAAATGAAACGGAAGCCACAGAGTAGGAAGGGGGGCAAAGTGATATCAAGATGGTCTCAGGTGCGATGATTTGAATTTAATAAGTTCTGGGTCAGAGGGGTTTAATATTTCTAGCGGGTCTTGCGCTCCTGGCGGCAACGGTAATTTACAATCCGCCCACTTCTTATGATCGATCTGCGTGACATCAGGTAGGGACGAGATTTGCAAAAAGTACCTGGACTCGCGCCGCACACGTCAAAAGAGATGTACATGTCATATCACATGAAAAAGAAGCAGAAAGAGTCGATTAACGAATGGAACTTTGCTATTGAGAACTGAAAATTTTCCTTTGCATATGAAATTGGAGAACCAAGGGCCACAAAGATAAAAAGAATTGACAAACCTGGCAAGAAATATCAATTGACGATCATGCTTATTAGCTCGAGCGTTTTTGAAGGCGGAAAGTTTAACACCTGATCTGGGATTCAGCGCTAATGAAAGAGCGATGGTTGCAATCAGGTCAGTCAATGTCCGTACAATACATCAACGTTCCTCTTACTGAAAAGCAACCCTTACCGAAGTTTCGACTTAAGTCGTCCAAATGAACGGTATTTGTTTGATTATAAACTGGAACTTTGCGCCATATCAACTCAAGCGCTTTGACCTATCATACCAGTTGGGAGAAGGAAATGTCAAAATTATGCTCATGAACCCGGCCGTCCAAGACCCACGACATATTTAGATCCTAGTTTGTACCTCATGCTTTGAAATTTTTCCATGTCTCATCGACGTTACTTCGAACATCGTCCCGCGATCCAACACTGAAGGTAAGCACACGATTTTATGAAAGTGATAAGATAACCTTGATCACATCAGTATACGTCCAAGAGTAATAAAGGTATCATATTTATTGCAGGAAGGTGCACAGAAATAGGATAAGATATTCATCCAAAAGGCAAATATAACACGTACCAAACTGGATCAAATACTTATCGCTATAGCTACCACCGACCATACCTAATTCAACCAATTTACTTTCTAGCCATCGCCAACTCGTAGCTGACCAGATGCAAATCTGTTTTATTACCCAAGCAAACCCAGAAAAAATTCGAGGAAAGGCGGTTGATCCAATCATCAATCCAGATGATCGTAACGTGCAACGAAAACCATGGAGATGAACGTGTCAGCATAAAAAATGAACAAGCCTAACAATCATATGGGGGCCGTTTTTGTCAAGAACTTACGTCATAGTAAGGCCAGAGAGCAGTCAGGAACTCGTGAAGATCTGTGGGCGCAGTGAAACCGAACAGGCGAATATGCAATCAGTAAAATGACGCCCTCAAACATCATTGGACGTTGAGGAAGGGACAAGGTCGATTCACAAGGTCTCGCCATATCTAAGGTATTCCTCGACATGAAATTCAAGAGACGCAAAACGCGCAGATAGAAAAACGGCAAAAGTATGATCAGTTAGAAGCAAAATAATCGGTGCATGGTGTACAGAATTTGTAATTCGAGTAGACGCGTTTCTATGAACCTAGGGCGTGTACGGAGTAATCACTGTAAGCTTTTGAATCCATCAAAGTATACTGTTGAATAACCATGGATGTTGCGTTAGCACTTGGATCTCTATTTACTTTATGCCGTTTTTGGACACCAGATCTTATGGCAACTACAATAACTCACATCTAAATCGAGCACCAGTAATTTTTTGCCTGGTCGAGGCGGGTTCTTGAAAAATAAAAATATCATGGTTTTTGAAATCATACAAAGGCAAGAGGCCCAATGGCGATCCAACAAGAAGTATCCCCCCGAAAAAACATTAATGCTTTCCCTGCTGCGTGGTCCAGAAGGCCAGAATTCAAACTATAATCCAGAGGAAACCTGAATACTGACCATGATATTTAATTCCCTTAAAAGTATGATGACATCAGCGTCCGTGCGTATCGACATAGGCAAAAATATTTTACGGCGCGCGTGAAGCCATATTTGTTCAAGTTCAAATGAATGCGTTATTTAGAACGGAAGACGCGAAGGAACAGGATTACAACAAAAAGCCAGGGAAATTGAAAAGATTGACGTGGCATTAATCGATGACAATAATCATAGGTTAAGTAAGATCGGGGGGGAGGGCAAATAAGTCGATCATTTTTTGCATCTTTACAACTAGAGAAAGGAATGTGACTGACAAATTGTTGAAGAGTTCGTCCAATTTGGCTTGAACACGTGACATATACAATACACAATCTTGGGAATTACGAGCTTTCCGAATGGATTGCGCGTCCGTCTCGGCAGGGCTCTACGAATGTTGATTGCACAGGTGAGAATTTTTTGTTGAAGTGTTAGGGGAATCAGCATCACTTTTCACTAGGTGCTTCCAGCATCAAGTTTTTTTTTCTCGGATGGGGTTTAAAAAAGAAAGGAATTGACAGACAGATGAAGAGTCGCTGTCAGGTCTGAGGATGGATTCATCTTCAGGACTGCCTAGTAATTTGAAATGGACCCCTTTCTAAGTGAATTTTCAAACGCGAAAACCAAAAACCATGAGCTCCACTCAATTTGGTATGAATTAAAACAAAGAAAGAAACCCTTGACGACATTTGGCGCAGGGGCCCGACAGATAAAAAAAACTTCCACGGTGAGGGATTGATAATTGAGCGCGTCAGACAAATACTCACCTTAATTTTGAATTCTAAGGTAGATAATAACACGTCATCGGCTGGAATTTGGCCAACCACTAGTCCAAGTATTTTCTGTCGTTCCGGAGGGACTGCGGTGACAGAATAAATTACGACTTTCAGATCTTTGATAGTGACCATTCCGTCAAGAGCAACTTGAAACTGATGAGGAGTCATGCATGCAAGCACACGTCATACAAAAAGTGAAGTAAAGTGCATATGTCAACTTTTCTTCGCAAGCTTCTGGACCGTTCTAGTACCAGGTGATCAAAGGTCGTTTTGTTGTTGTCCTTCAAAAATTGTTCAGCCCACTACCGGCTTTTTTTATTTCATAGCCTAAAAAAACGTGACGCACAGTTGAGTCCTTCCATGAAAATGTGAGTTCTAGTACATTCGACGGACTATCCTCATCGTCTATAGAGATGTCAACTTGATCTACATGGGTTGACGGGTCTGGATGGGCATCACAATTGATTTCGGATGAGAGACCAAGTTGGGATTGGTGGTGTTCTGATGATAATTGAGTGTTCACTTGGTTTGGTTCGGGCGAGTGGTTCGGAACCAAATGAGTATCCTGAGATGAGGTCAGATTGATATTATCAAACTTGACTCGTTTGCTTGGTTCTGTTTGATTTTCGATTGGAAAAGAATGGTGGGTGGTAACTGAGTTGGGCATTGGATCCTCAGATGGGTTGGATGTATTGTTTGAAGGACAATGGTTACGTTGTTCCATGGCGTGGATGAGTGGATGAATTCTTGTCAATTGGTTCCAAATTAAAAAAAGTTCAACTTTGGATTGTTGGTCTCAATGTCTTCTACCAGAATGAACCGACCATCGACTGTGACTACGAAAATGAGCTTGAGAGCGATTGGATAACAAGCATGAAGTTCTTTCACATCCAGTCGTATGTAGGTATGTAGGAGATCACCTGAAAAGGATCGATTGAATGAAAAGCAAAAGTTCGGTTAGAAGCTTGAGGCTGTATGATCGAATATCTTGGTCAAAAAGAACGAGTGATGGGAAAGGCTAGCTTACTTGATTGGACGGCTGGTGACTTGATTGAGCAATCGTCGGATAGTGGATGTGGATAGAACTCGAAGGGTGCATCTGCAACATTCACCACGCTGCTATAACCTAGGGGTCCGACTCGGGCAGGGTCCGTTCACTCGGGGGTCGGGGATAAGCAGTCGGGCGCAAATGAAATGTCAAAGCGCATCGCTCCTCGACAGGGGCATCCCCACCGGCCATCTTCTGCATATCTCAAAAGACCCCCTATTGAAAGATATCCCATTTCCACCTCAACTGAAAGAGCCTCTCATTAAATCTGGAAATGAACAATTTAACTCAACCTCCCAAACCTATCAACATATTCAATGGGGCATACCAGAGTTAGCAGATCCAACAATTTTTTTTTGCCAAGCCTGCCATTTCTGACAAAGGGTTTCTGAAATACACATACCCCCTGACTGGTGTATTTCAAAATGACAGATTTCATAGAAAGGGTGTGTTCCAAACATCAAATCTACCATCATCTGACAACATGTGAAAAACATTTCAAACACACCTGCTCAATAACCACAACCCAGCATCATCACATCATCCATCACACCTCATACTGCGCACTGCACACAAGCCCAATCATCATCATACCCCCAGAACATCATTCAATCTCCTCAAAATAGTCACCAATCCAAAATTCAAAAATCTGACTGAAAAAAAATGATCTAAAAAAAATTCCATACTGTTTGGCTCAGCTTCAGACTCAGATTTGGAATCCAACATCTTACACTTGAACAGTGAGCCGGAAAAGTAATTGTTAGTCCCCAGGGTGGGAAATGTGCGCAATCCTATGAATTAAATCAAAGAGCTCTAGATCCTCTCAAACTTTATTTTCAGAATTACTGCCAGAATCCTCAAGAGATCCAGCTATACAAAATTGTTTTCACAATTTTCCAACTGAAATCAAATGGTAATGAAGTGGCTCTTCATCAATCAAAAGATTTTTTCTCAATTGCATATGCAACAGTACACTAATAGAGCACCAGTTTCATCATAAATATAATAATATATTTTCATTCATCCCTTTGATTCCAACCCAAGGAAGAAAGAAAGGTGATATCTCAGGTAATGGAAACAGAATGATTTTTTGCTTATATTAGATCTGCTGATGATACCACAATCCAATTGATTAAAAAACAAAAACTTGAGGGAAACCAGTATTTTTATTGATAGAGAAGGAAATAAAACCATCTTTTTCAAAACTTGCTCAATAGAACTCTTAAAAAATGTGTTGTATTTTTTAAACTAGATACTTTGTTTCCATTCAATTTTTTTGTGATAAAAAAAAGGAATTTAATTTCAATCCATGTTGCCTTCTTTTTTTTAGTTCATGAATCATATGTTTCAAACCAAGTGCAAGTTTTTCATAATTCTCAGAACTATTTCTATGATGAGCAGTATCCCCTGGACAACTTGTTCTGTGAAAATTTCAAATATTTTTCACCAGCATGCCAGAATTTTTCTCCTGATGAAAAATACAAAAAATTGCTCAGATATCATCTATCTCAACATAATAGGGTGTATCAGAGTTAAGATTTTCAAAAAGTTAAATGGCTGATTTCAGGCCTATTGTCACGCTTTGCACTTAGGGATTATTGTCTTTGTCACTTTGACATGTCCTCTCCTCAGTACCATCTACCTCAGTCTAAAAGCGTGACACAAATAAAGCACAACATCAATGGTGCAATCCGCTATTTCCTCTGGCTTGCTTTGACCTTCCAATCTCCGCAACCAACTCAGTATATACTTGCGAACTTTGCAGTTAACTCCATACCGGTTGGCCATCCATTATGAGATCCAATCTCCTTCCCTGGCCAATCAACAGCCTTGGACTTCCATCTTTGGTCATGCATTGTTCATTAGTTTGCATCTACGTCTAACTAAGCCATCATTACTGTGCAGTTTGCAATTGGACTAGTCCCTACCCTGCATGCACTATTACTTCTCATTTGCATTACCTTCAACGTCACTTGCTCCTGTCCCAATCCATGATACAATTGTACGCTCAGATTCTATTGTCTTGCACTTACGCTATGACCTTGGATCTGTACTACTGCTTCATTTCCTATCCCATTCCTGTCATTCATTGCCTCACCGCTTCAACTGTAGTTAGCTCATCACCAGGTTGTATCTAGTCACTTTGGATTATCTTATAAGGGCTATCCCCTTGCCTGATGATTGTCTCCTCAGTTAGTTAATTTCATACATTCTTGCCTTTTGCTACAACCTAGTTATCACATTGGACTCAGGTTGAAGTTTCTTTCTTCGGAACACATTCCATTCCTCTTGCCGTTTGTTGAGTGGCATAAAAAAGTTTGCACTTTGCAATTGAGTCTTGCTACTCGCACTTGCCCTTGCACTCAGCATTCCTTTGCGCTCACGATCATCTAAGATTTGCCCTATAGTACATGGGGTGGTTGTGTGACAGTAAATTAACTAACTCAACTCATCTATTGTAGCCTGCCAACCTATAGTAGACTTCTTTTTCTTGATGTCACATACTTGCTCAACCGGGAACGCTTCCCTTGCCCCTTACAATGATGAGATCCATTGGGTAGGGAGAACCAGCGCTCCTTGGGCCCAACAACCCTTAGATCCCATTCCTCCTTCAAAATCACCATCTGTTGAACCCCTTGATGATCCTCAGACTCCTTCACGGGATGTTCCGACAGACCCTCTTGCAGAATTCGCAGATTCCAACCATTCTTCCAATGAAACCTTGACTTTTGGTAGACCAGGGGTTCGCACTAATGCTCCCAAGCCCAATGCTCCAACCCTGCTTTTGAAACTGATCCAGGCCCTCACTCATGGTGCCCAGCAATCCAGTCCAAGTACTCCTAGTTTTCGCACTCCGGGCATGAAACAACCCAATCACTTTACAGGAGAACACCCTCATAAGCTTAGATCCTACCTACAGTCTTGTAAAATCATCTTTTCAAACAACTCCAACAATTTCCCTTCCGATAGACATAAAGTTATGTATGCTTTGTCCTTCTTAGGAGGTAGAGCCTTGCAGTGGTTCAAACCATACCTCAAACTTTTGTCCAACGACATTCCCACTTGTATTCTCAACAACTGGGACAGGTTTGAGCAACAACTGTTCACCCTGTTTGGAAACCCCAATGAAGTTTGAAATACCAAATACAAACTTAATAGTTTAGTTATGAAGGAAAATAGTAGAGCTTCCGTTTATATTTCTCATTTTCAAACCTTGCAGTCTTGCATCCAGTGGAACAAGGCCACTCTTCTATTCCATTTCCAAAAGGGTCTACCGGCACGCTTAATCAAACAGCTTGCAGTTGGGGGTCATAAGACAACCTTGCTTCAGCAGCTAATCAATTGAGTGATTGAGCTTGATAATGGCTATCATGACAAGAATTGCTCTCGGCAAAATGAACATGGACCATCCACCTTGGCTCCAAGGGTGGACAACTCCTCAAAGCAAAAAATGAGGAACCCAAAACCATCCAAACCAACCCCAACTTTGAACTCCAACTCAAAAGGGAAAACCGTTGCCAAAACTCCAAAGTTCTTGGACAAAGAAACCGGGATGCTACAAAGGGAAAAGGACGGGCTGTGTATGTATTGTGGAGGAAAACATGATTTTGACAGTTGTGCAAAGCGGTTAGCGCGTGAAGCGGCTAAGCAGTCAAAAAATTAGCTTGTAGTTTTTCTGATACTTGCAAGGAAAACTACACATTATCTAAATCACCGCAAGTAAATCTTTGCACTCGCAAGTCACTAGGTGCTCCAAGTTTGAGATTTATCCTATTCCATTCCGACAACACTCCTTATCAAGTATTAATTGATTCCAGCGCTAATGTTTCCTTCATCAGTGAATCTTTTGCCACTTCCAAAAATCTTAGGCGTTCCAAGATAGATAAATTTCCTATCTATTTAGTAAGTAGTGCGACTGAACCGTCTTATTGGGTCTCCCAAAAGGCAAAATGGACCTTTGCATTCTCCAATTTCCCCCGCTTCAAATGTGATTTATTTGTCTTGGCTCTACCCGGAATGGATGATACCATTCTAGGCCATGATTTCCTAGTTTACTGGAATGCAGATGTGAATTGGCAAGAAGGAGTAATTAACCTTTGAAGCTTGCACCCCCAGAATGCTAATCTTTCCGTCAATCAGGAATTAAACAGCCTACCTGACACTGTCATTGAGTTGGATGACACTTTTCCGCCAGGAGATTTGCAATATCCTGACCTTCATTCCCAAATTCCCTCTTCAGATTTAGGAGTTATCGCTTACCTATCCAGCTTACCTCTTTCCTGTTCCTTTGAAGAGAAACAGACACCAACCAAACGGTGTATTTTGAGCTCCCTAATCATCTTGCACCATGCAAGCACCTTGAACCCGGTGCTTGAAGATGACAAGATTGAATATTTAGAAATCATTCAAGAGTCTTTACCTTTGGTTTATCATGACTTTGCTGACGTCTTCTCAGCTGCAAAAGCAGATAAACTGCCTCCATCCCGTCCTCACAACCACAAGATCAAACTTACTGGCCCACCTCCGGCACCAGGACCAGTTCACTCTCTCTTGACGCAAGAATCAATTGCGCTTCAAGACTACATTGCGGAAAATGTAGCAAAAGGATTTCTTTGAACAAGCAATTCAAATACTGGTTCACCTGTCCCATTTGTTCCAAAAAAGGACAACAGACTTTGCCTTTGTGTTGACTACAGGAAACTGAACCAGGTAACCCGGAAGAATGCCTATCCAGTACTGCCTATGTCACATCTCCTTACCCTCTTCCATGGAGCTGCTTATTTCTTGAAGTTAGAACTTCGAGGTGCCTATAACCTAATTTGAATTAGGGAAGGTCATGAGTATTTGACCGCAATGAGAACCCAGTTTGGCAGTTATGAGTATACCGTCATGCCTTTTGGCCTCTGTAACGCTCCTTCCACTTTTCAAAATTTTGTCAATGACATTTTCTCCAATCTCGTAGGTAAATACCTCGTGGTATATCTCAATGATATACTAGTCTACTTGAGGAACCTCAAAGATCACATCCCACATGTGCAAGAGGTGCTGCAGCAATTTTGCAAGAATGACCTGTTTGCAAAAGCCTCTAAGTGCAAGTTCCATTCCTCTTCTCTTTGGTTTCTAGGTGTCGTAGTCTTGGAGCAAGGACTATTGATGGACCCAGCCAAAAGCAAACACATATTGGACTGGCCTCCACCTTCTTCCGTTAAATCCCTTCAAGT
Organism: Puccinia polysora; assembly: GCA_025617555.3. Classification (NCBI taxonomy): domain Eukaryota; kingdom Fungi; phylum Basidiomycota; class Pucciniomycetes; order Pucciniales; family Pucciniaceae; genus Puccinia; species Puccinia polysora. Next base: position 22,770,512 of record CM062623.1, read on the forward strand.
TTTCCTTGGTTTCAGCAATTTCTATAGAAGGTTTATTGCGTTTTACGCCGAAAAAACTGTGAATCTTACTAAACTTCTTCAAAAAGACACTCCTTTTGTTTTTATCAAACAAGCTGCTTTGGAGTTCAAAGCTCTGAAGAAAGCATTCACCACTGCTCCAAAACTCACTCACTTCAACAAGCTAGCTTGCACTATTGTCAAAACAGACGCAAGCAACTATGCAATTGCAGGAGTAATCTCGCAGTTCTCTTTCTCCACTTCTCTCTTTCATCCAGGAGCTTTTGAGTCTTGCAAGTTGCTTGCTGCAGAGCTTAACTATGAGATTCATGACAAGGAACTTCTAGCAATTTTTTATTGCTTGAAGAAATGGCGTTCATACCTTTTGAGCCTTAGGGAATCCTTTGAAGTTTTAACTGATCATAATGCTTTAAAGTATTTCATGAGCTCAAAAGCCCTCACACGTAGACAGGCACAATGGGCCAAATACCTCTCCAAGTTCCACTTTACAATCACGTACCTTCCTGGGAAACAAGCGGTAGTTCCTGATGCTTTATCATGTTGGGACGACGTTTACCCAGGGGGGGGAGCACCTTCACCAAAAACAACCCTGAAAACGTTAGGACACTCTTCTCAACACAATCTGCCCAACTCAGTTTGATCATTGCTCGCTTGCAAGATTTAGCTTCCAAACTCCGACAAGCTCAACTCAACGAACCCAAGTGCATCAAACTTTGCAAAAGTGCAAACTTATTAGATAGTAGTTACAGTACTGATGATAATGACTTTTTAGTCTATGATAATTGTATAGCAGTACCAGATAATTCTTGCATTAAGTTAGATATCTTTGAGTAACGGCACAATTCTACGCTTGCTGGTCATCATGGGCAGGATAAAACCTACCAATTGATTGCACGAGACTTCTACTGGCCTGGTATGACCAAAGAAGTAAAAGACTATCTTGAAGCGTGCTATGATTGCAATTGTAAGAAGTCCTTGAAACACCGGAAGTATGGGCTGCTTCAGCCACTTCCAATTCCGCCTTGTCCTTGGCACTCGCTTTCTATGGATTTCATCTCTCAATCACCTTCTTCTAGTGGATATGATGCTATTCTAGTTATAGTAGATTGCTTCTTGAAGATGGCTTTATTTTTGCGCAGTAATGTGACGGCCTCTTCAGAAGATTTAGCTAACTTGTTCATAGAATATGTATTTTCAAAACATGTTCTCCCTGATAATATAGTTAGTGATTGTGGATCTCTATTTGTCTCAAGCTTCTGGACCTTGCTATGCCAACATTTGAAGATCACTCGCAATTTATCAATGGCTTACCACCCAGAAACGGATGGGCAAACCAAGCGAGTTAATCAGATTCTCAAACAATATCTTCAAATGTATGTTTCCTATCAACAAGACGACTGGTTGCAATGGCTCCCACTAGCCAAATTTGCCTACAACAACTCCACTCATTCCTCCACCAAACATTCGCCCTTCCAAACTCTTTATGGTAGAAACGCAACTTTCTCTTCCCTTCACGTAGCACCTTCTCAACCTGCTACCAATTACCTTGAAAAAATTCAATCCCTTCAATTGCAACTTTGAACCAAACTTGAAGAAGCAAACCAGCGCTATAAGGAGCAAGCAGACCAATCTTGCACTTTAGCTCCAACCTTTGCAGTAGGAGATCAAGTATGGCTTGATGCTTGCAACATTCGCAGCACTTTCCCAACTTGCAAACTCTCCAAAAGAAAGCTTGGCCCCTTTAAAGTAGAATCAGTCATCTCCCCTAACGCCTTTAAACTTACTTTACCTGTGAAATGGAAAGGTATCCACCTGGTCTTTCATGTGTCTCTCCTAGATCCAGCTTGAGTCCTATACCCGGGCAAGACTCATCCCCCTCCTGAACTGGTCACTGTCCTCAATCATCAAGAGTGGGAAGTAAGCCGTATTCTGGATTCAAGATTACGCAAAGGAAAACTTCAGTACCTTGTTGAATGGTCTGGCTTCAAGTCCGACAAAGATTGTACCTTGTGGGAACCAGCCCATCACCTTTGCAATTCACCCAATCTGATTTGAGACTTCCATGTGAGCTACCCTTGCAAACCTTGACAATCATGATTCCATTCCATCCAATCCCATTACATTCTGCATTCCATCCCATCCAATCCCATTCCATTCCATTCCACATTCTATCTCATCCAATCTCATTTCATTCCACATTCCATCTCATCCATTCACATTCCATTCCACATTCCATCTCATCTAACCCCATTTTACTTCACACCAACATCCCATCAGTCAAATCCTCCATCTCACCGTGTTATTCCTTTTTCTCATTTCCCTTTCATTTCTACTGTATAAAAACTTCATTCCTTATTAAATATATATATATATATATATATATTTCCATTTTTAATTATATATATATATATATATATATATATATAAAAGAAAATATACATTTATAATAAATAATTACAAAGTTTCCTTTACTTCCTTCTCCGCATCCTCCCAATTTGCAGTCAATTCCGCAACCATGGATCAAAAAGTATCCAGGTCTTCATCGCTGATTAGTGCGGACATTCTTTGGAGAACTAGCACTTCCGTTATGATATGCCTCTTGAAGATTTCCTTGCACCTTGCAATCCAAGCTTGCTTTGGCCGAGCATTCCATCCACCTTCCTCCAAGAGCTCTTTGTACACTCTCTTCCTTTGGCCTCCCAACGTGCCTTCTCCAATATTGCCCGTCAGCCGCCTCGCATCTGTTTTGACCGGCCCTACGACTCGCACCGGATCTGCTTTTGCCTTGGCCCTCCATTCCTTCCATTCCATCCACTCCATCCCTTCCATCTCCTTCATTTCCTTCTCCTAATTCATCCACTCCTTCTCTCCCTCCATTTCTGTTTCCTCCATTTCCCAATTCTCCTTCCGCTTTGTTTCCTTCCTCCTCCCTTGCTTCCTCAGTTATGACTCCTACCGGTTCCATACCGGGCACTTTGCCTCGCACCTTGGCATTCATCTGGGCCCCTGGGAGTTCAGTTGGCGGTCCCCAGTAAGGTGGTGGTGGTGGTGGTGTATTTGTGGTATACCTTTGGAAACGGGGCAACACTAGCAAAACAAGCAAAATTTAGTTACTATTTTTATGATCATTAGTCATTCCAGATTAGTACTCACCAGGAACTCAAGTCCCCAAGTATTCAATCTCCAACAACGGTGGTATCTTGTAGTTAACCCTTGGCGCGGACCTACGACTCCGCATCTCTCTTGATGACTCCGCGGGACCCTCAACAGTCAAATTTACATTTATAGGGAAATTACATGCCACTTTGCAAAGGCGACATTGCTTGCACTTACCTAGGAGGCCTTGGACGGCAGTACTAGGGACAAATTGCTCGTTTTGGCAAATACAGTTTTTGCAACGACGGGACAACAATGACAACATTTTATATAAATTATAAATTTATTGAGTAATGAATTAAATAATGTAAAGGGTATACAGTAATTATTAACGACTTGAAATCAATGGGAAAATTTATCTGAACGCTTGCAGGAGCTCGCGTCTTTATACCCGGGCAACTGTCACGCTTCGCACTTAGGGATTATTTTCTTTGTCACTTTGACATGTCCTCTCCTCAGTACCATCTACCTCAGTCTAAAAGCGTGACACAAATAAAGCACAAAATCAATGGTGCAATCCGCTATTTCCTCTGGCTCGCGTTGACCTTCCAATCTTGGCGACCAACTCAGTATATACTTGGAAACTTTGCGGTTAACTCCATACCGGTCGGCCATCCATTATGAGATCCAATCTCCTTCCCTGGCCAATCAACAGCCTTGGACTTCCATCTTTGGTCATGCATTGTTCATTAGTTTGCATCTATGTCTAACTAAGCCATAATTACTGTACAGTTTGCAATTGGACTAGTCCCTACCCTGCATGCACTATTACTTCTCATTTGCATTACCTTCAACGTCACTTGCTCCTGTCCCAATTTGTCATACAATTGTACACTCAGATTCTATTGTCTTGCACTTACGCTATGACCTTGGATCTGTACTACTGCTTCATTTCCTATCCCATTCCTGTCATTCATTGCCTCACCGCTTCAACTGTAGTTAGCTCATCACCAGGTTGTATCTAGTCACTTTGGATTACCTTATAAGGGCTATCCCCTTGCCTGATGATTGTCTCCTCAGTTAGTTAATTTCATACATTCTTGCCTTTTGCTACAACCTAGTTATCACATTGGACTCAGGTTGAATTTTCCTTCTTCGGAACACATTCCATTCCTCTCGCCGTTTTTTTAGTGGCATAAACAAGTTTGCACTTTGCAATTGAGTCTTGCTACTCGCACTTGCCCTCGCACTCAGCATTCCTTTGCGCTCACAATCATCTAAGATTTGCCCTATAGTACGTGGGGTGGTCGTGTGACACCTATGCATTTCTTTTTTCAAAATTGAATTTTTGTCAGATAAACCATTGGTTTTTTTGTTTTTTTTGATAAAGACATATTTTTTGAAAAATTGAGATTTTTCCAGAAATAGAAATTTTAAATTTTTCAAAATTTTAACTCTGATACGCCCTAATGTGAGAATTTGAATTTTTCTTGGGAACCTAAAAAGGCAGGTTAAAAATCTTAAAATAAATGAAAAATTGCTCCAAAACTCAAAATTTTCATCAATTTGGTTTTCTACTGTGTTAGTATTCAATAATTATTTGCTGAAATAAAAGATGAATGGGAAGAAAAAGTCAATGATGATATTCCAAATCCTCCCAAAAACATTCAATTTTGTTCTAACAGATCATATTTTTTTATTCAAGATGGAATTCTACTTCAAAATCTGGATCATTTGCACTGTTTATTTTTTATAAATTACAGAATTATTTCCCCTAAATTTGGGGACTGATTGGGATTTAATAATTTGGATTGGGAATTAAAAATTTGGTGTCTGATTGGAAGATTGTTATAAATTTTAAAAATAAATTTCAATTTATTAATATGGGAGTAACTCAAACACAATATACATTCCAAATGAATCATTTTATGGGATGTATAGAATTCAAAAACTGATTGCAAACAATGTTATCAGTTTCAAATGAAATTTGGTTTTCATTTCTGTGTGTGACCACAACCCTTCTTGAGTGGCTGTACCTGCTCCTTGACAATGCTACATATAACTCACCATGGCTGAACACTGCATCTTGAAGCTAAATACCAAAATTTGAAATTCTATGACCTTGAGATTTGTTGATTTTAAATGAGAAAGGCAAATTGACTGGAAACTGTTTGAAAATCAGCTTGGAAGGGAGGGCATTATCAGGTTCAGTAACCATGGGGATGTGGGGGGTGACAACCAGCCCTCCTATTGAATCACCAACTGAAATATTGGCAACTATAAAATTGATTCCAAATCTGACAGGAATCAAGAAATTTCAATTGAAAAGCCTAGTTTTATGGTTCATGTTCCTCAAAATCATGATAGGGGCACCAAATTTCAGAGTCAAGCTATGAGGTGAAAAGTTGGGAAGAGATAATTTTTTAAGGAACTCTTGTTGGTATAGATTTTGAGTATCATCTTCAACAGATTAATGGCTTTAGTAAGTCTTAATATTTTTGTTCTCTTCATTTCCAGGGAGATAATTAATTAAAAATTTATTTATTTTGTAAACTGCTATATTTTTGCAAACTAAAATAAAATGGTCCATTAGATAAGCATTTTCAAGGTAGGAATGGTGCAAGTTTGTAAAAATATTCTTGCTTAATCTATCCAAAGCTTGATTTTCACTATGGTCATGAATAAAAATGTGACAAATAAGAATAATTTTGTTTGAAACCTGTATATTACTCAGACTATCTCCAACATTGAGTAAGAAATTCTGGTAATCAGGATCCCCTGCAGCATGCATATTTGAATTAAGGTGAAAAACTTGAAAATTTCTCCAGAAAGAAGAATTGAAAAAACATGCATCAAAAATTGGGGGAAGTGTAAATTTTTGAACCACAGGTAAATTTTCAGACAGTCTCCACCAGGAATAATCACTTTTCCTCCAAAAGGTAGGTTGGAATACATGAGATCTTGAAGTAGCCTTTCAACCAACTCAAGAGCAGCCCTTTGACTCATATGTACTCCATAAAAGATTTTCAAAGAAGCCTTTTTGAGAGCTTCACCCTTTTGAAAATTCTTTTATACCCTTGATACAGAGGAGAAATTCAACCTCAAGGGAATTAAAAAGGTGAGATAAGCTTTTATTCCATTTGGTAGATTCATGGAAGCTAAAATACCTTTCATAACCACAACTTGACTTTCCAGACTCATTCACCTCATTCTTCCTCAATTCTCACTAAAACCAACTTCTAACTCTGCATCTACTAGGCCCGCCTCCTGAATTATATCCCTGCACCCCCTGTAGTTCCTATGTAACCTCCTAGGCTCTTTCCCCCTCACTCTATGGCTTGATGAATCCTCCATCTCTCTCTCTCTCTCTCTTTTTAATAAAAAAGTTTAGATTTTCCTGTTGTATTGTGAACTATGAATATCAAACAGAGTATAAAAAAACTCCCTGCAGGCCAGGAATTCAAGAAGAAAGCAGATAAGCCTCAGAGGGAAAAGTGAGTTCAAAAAGTTGAGGGGATTAAAACTCTGGGAACAAGAAGTAGAGGGAATAATAGGGCAAAAGGACAATAAGGGGATATTGGGGAGACATGGAAAACAGAAAATAAAGCTAAGCTTCTTAGAATTACCAAGATATGGCAAAAATTTGGTTGTCTGCATGGTGTTCCTTGCAGCCTCTCCCTAACATTTGCCTGAGAGATTGGATTTGATAAGAAAATACCAAGTCATTTTGATGATAGTTTTATTTGCCCTCTGGGAAATTCTGTTGTGTTGGGGAGTGTAGGGTGGAAAGATGTTGTTTTGAATACCCATGTTGGCCAGGAATTGCTTCACAAGATGTCCAGTGAACTCCCAGCCCCCAAGGCTGAGGAGTTTCTTAATTTGTTTTCTGGTTTGGTTTTCAATTCGAGATTTTAAAGCTTCAAATGCCTTGAAAGAGCCCAATTTCTGTTTCAAGAGAGCTATGTAAATGTAACTGGAGGCCTGATTGAATAGGGTGAGAGAATTCCTGGCTTCCCCATTGGTTGCTGGTGATACAGGTCCACATATTTTAGAATTTATGACATCAAGGATGGAAGAAGCTTTGTGAAAGTTATGGAGGAATGGGAGACAAGTGATTTTTCATTTCATGCATTTTTTGCATGAGTGGATTGTATTGATCCTTTGTCCCAGGGAATTTTAAATTTGCCTTGGGATAGCATGTCCAAGCCAATCAGGCCACATGATTGAGGAAAAAGTCTGGTGTAAGAAGGAGCTTGCATTCCAGATGGGGGAGTATCCCAGGTTGAGTTCAAAGATCAAAGATGCCATTGCCCGTGTCAAACTGGAAAAAAGTACCATAAGAAAGAGAAAGGAAAAATTGGTTATATTTTCCTTCTATGGTGGATTGGTTTTTTATAATTCTCACAAGTTAGATAAGGCTACAAGTAAGCCCTGGAAAAAAGAAAGTTTCATCAGTATGAATATTTATGCTTTCCAGAGTGCTGAGCTTGACCATTACAGTTCATTTTGCTAGAGTTTTTCTGTCCCCCTTACCAGTGCCAATAGGCACAGAGCAGGATGAGAAGTTAAAAAAGAAGGAACAATCATTGAGCATGTGGCAACTAGTGCCACTTTCCAGGATGATGGACATTGATGGGCTGGTGGTGGTTGCAGAAGCGGCAAGTTCTGGTGTGTTGAAGGTGTCCTGCATGGGGTTGTGATCTTTCCTTGGTGGTTCATCAGTCCCAGATTCCCTGTCTCTGGCATAATGGTAGTTGCCTGGTGGTCTTCTTTTCTGCCTCTGGCATAATGGTAGTTGTCTGGTGGTCTTCTGTTACTTATTGGTCTGAGTTCAGGGTGTATGGCCCAGCAATGTTCTTTGGTGTGAGAGGTGATGGCTGTGTTATTTTCCCCATTATTGCACCTTGGAGGTGGCCTTGTTCTGTTATTTCCATATCTGTGGAAGGAAGTGGCTGCCTTCTTGTTTACCATTGACTTGGAGGCCTTGTTTTCCTTGTATAGCTCCTTTAATATTTTTGAGAGAAGCATTTGGGGTAATTAACAAGCTGCCTCACCTATTTTGAGTGGGGTGGTGAGTCCTGGCTTTTGCTCCCCTATCTTTTTGAGGATGATGGCGCAAGCAACAAGTGGACACTGACACTGAACATGTCCTACGGACTCAAATTGCATGAGGCAGCTGCAGATTTGGTCTGAGAAATCCAAGGGGGATCCGTTGAACTTAATCAAGTTCCACTTTTGTAGCATGGGGAAAATAGCCTGGGGAATAGAAATTCATTATTCTTTTTTTATTTTGGCTTATATTTCAAATGAGTTGCTTTTTTTTTTGGAGTTGACAATATTTTTGTCTACTCAATCTCTGAGCCCAGAGATGATGATCCAGGCAGCATTTCCAAGCTTTTTCTTATAATTTGGGCTTTGAAAAGATGGTTGTTTGGTTGTGGTGGCTCCTCAAAGTGTTAAAAGATGGGAATGCCATTTCCAGGAATCAAAAATGGGTTGGGCTAACTCTAGGTGCCTGCTTGACCACTAATCTATGACAACAGTGTGCAGTTTAGTAACTCTAACACACCCCTGTGATCTATACACCATTGGTGCTTGGTTTTGGGCTGGTGTGGCTTCCATGTTGAGAGCACAGAAAATGCTCTCTAGAGTTTTGACTATTAATCTCTCAAAATATGGGAATGCCATTGCCAGGACTGGAACCTGGGTTGAGCTAACTCTAGGTGCCTGCTTGACAACGAAGTTATGACAACGGTGTGGTAAACCAAACCTGTCATATAGCCATCAGACTCATATTTTTATTAATTATTATTCTTTTTATCAAATTAACATCAAAAATAAATTCTAAACCCCTCATAAGCTATGCTCTAAACTCAAACCAGCCTCAAATCCCAAATCCATCACCAGATAACCCCCTTCAACTATACCAAACACCTGTCACAAACAACCCAAAACCTTGCAAAGACTGGATTATGTCACAGGAATAAATAAATAAAAGATTAATTGAACATCTAATGGCAAAAATATTATGCTTAAAATAACCACACAACAAAAACAACATACCCATACCTCAGGACTTAAACCATACCAGTACCAATGTTGCACTACAACCAATACTATGAATCCAAGTTACACTACCTTCCTGGATACTTTAGTAAAATCCAGGGACTCTGAAACTTCCTCTCAAGCACTCTGATACTCATTTTGCCATCATTCCAACCATAAAACACACATATACACACCAACAGAAGTAGGGACTCACGCAGCCAAGTATGTCTCAATTCTCACCAACCAGCAATAAAAACTCAGTAAAAATGAGCTTTATGGAACTTTAACCACCAGATAAGCCCTCTGAACCTTCCTATGAAGCACTCTGATACTCAGTTTTCCACTAATCCAACCATACAACACTCATACATGCACCAACAAAAGTAGGGGCTCATGCATCCAATTATGTCTCAATTCTCACCAACCAGCAATAACAGCTCAGTAAACATGACCTTTCTGGAAATTTAAAAACCAGATAAGGCCTATGAACCGTCCCCTGAAGCACTCTGATACTCAGTTTACCACCATATCAACCACACAACACCTGCAAGCCACACTCTCAAGTCACCCAAGGGAGCATGCGGTAAAACAGCATACCTCATATATCTACAGATAATTCCATTGAAGCAGCATTCAGGTAGTTCCTGCAACCTTTAATAAATGATAAGAGCTCAGAAGATTTCTCAGAAAACACCCAACAATTAGATTTCCACCCCTTCAACCATACAAGCTGTACAATTTCAGTTACCAAAGAGGGCTTGCAGCTACCAAGCATGTTTCATGCTTTTCCCAACCAGCAAAATTAACTCAAGCTGCAGAAAACTTCTGCATCATTTTATATACAAGGTAAGCACTCAGAAGCTTCCATATCTCAGAACTCTTATCCAATATCTCATATCTTAGCCTGAATATCAAACATTATACTAAAAAATAAAGCTATATCTTAGTCTGATTTGCATGTTTTCTCACCAGAATTATCTGTCTCATGTAACTTTACCCTCCTGTGCTTCAAAAGTGCAGATAGAGGCTCAGAAAAGCACTCAGGGGAGTCCTTAGCATCCCCTGGGGAATTATTTATCTATTTAAGGGGGGGTCTTTTGCCTTATCCAAGTTGTCTAGCATGGCATCAGCCCCCAAGCATACCATCTGCCCCTCATGATATATGAAACCTAAGATCTATGGACTCTGCCTGATCAGTGCCAGCTTTTCAGAGAGCCAGAATCAAGTTGAAAGGAAATAAAGCATCATAAAAAAATTTTCATTGACCATTTGACCAAAACCCTGGTGTTTGTGAAGAAGGGTACTTGAGAAAAGACCTGTTAATTAGCACCTACTATTAGGAGGAAACCCCTTATTTTTGATTAGAAAATTTATAAAAAAAAGAAGAGAACAACAGAAAAACCAACCAAGCTTTTTTTCTGCCCAGATACCTGTGGGAAAACCCATATTTGGGTCCTCCTACTGGTTAAACACCTTTTAGTCAACCCTTAAATCCTTTAATTGGAATTGGAAAAATAGTCAAAAAAAGTCAAAAATTCTTGATTATTGATTGGTGGAAGCTTTCCAATAATCTAATAAAACCTGGAATATTCTTTCAATTCCTAAAAATCTCTATTAATAATTAATCTAGGTATGAATAGAGACCTATTTTAAGTCTCAAAGAAACCAGCCACTAATTAAAAAAATTATTGTGCAGAATTATTATAGTTCAGAAGGGAAGGCAATTCAAAACCACCTTAGCTTACCTCTATCTATTCAACATTAGTAGTAAACTAAATTACCCTTCTAGTAACTGCCAGCAAGCTATTTGATAAATAATCCCATTATCCCTTGGAGTCTCTACAAGGGTGTGCAGGTTAGTAAATCTAACACAAAGCTCCTTGGACTTGAGGAAGGAACTGATTCTTGACTTCCAAGTGGGGAAATTGGAGGCATCTTTAAGAATTAGAATGAGGCTTGCGTCTTGTCTGTTGGTGATTTTCATTTTGTGATGCTTTTTCTAGTTGGTTGTGGCTGCGCTGTTTTGACTGTCAACCTGAGATATTTTTAAATTGGAAAAGTGGGAAGTGAAAGAAGTAAGAGACAAAAAGGATTTTGATGAAAAGAAACAGAGATTAAAATAAAAAAAAGGCAAGGAAAAGAAATAAAAAAAAGAAGATACACAGAAAGAGAACAAAAAGAAGTGAGGTTTTAGAAGTGTTGGGAGATGCAGCAGTAAAGAAGATTTCAAATGAGGACACGGTTTCCATCAGGATGCAACAGAGGTTTGAGGTTGGCACAGCATGCAATAAGTAGACATATAAGAGACAGAGAAAGATATAAGCAAGTTTATTTATAAGTTCTTGGGGTCAGATTTGGCTTGTGATGTTTTTAAGAAGAGGCAATACTTGTAATTTTTGGTGATGAGTAATCAGATCAGAAAAAGGTTGCACACCCAGTTTTTATATGGCTGTGGCTTAGCTTGGTGTTGCAACTAGGCTTTGAGAGTCATTTTTGTTGCTTGTGTTTCTGTTTCTGGTTCCACTGGCAGAGATGTTTGTGCTGGACAACAGACTGGTTTAGCTCAGGTGAGTTAGCAATTTAAGATTGAAGGTGGTTCTCACCAAGGTAAAATGGGTCTGCGCCACAAGTGAGGATTTAATTTGACCCTTTTGGGCGCTGGAATTATTTTTTCAAGGTAGGTATGTGATAGCACGCAGTGGTCCATGGTCAGTTCATCTTAAAAGTCATTTACCATTCTTTGATTTTATAAATTGGCTGTTAGACCTACTAATTTTATTCCTTAAGAGCATGAATTTCAACAAATCCTTGAGATTGGGAATATGCAAACACCAAAAAGTAAAACTAAAAGTGTCCAAAATCAACCCAAAATCAAGGACATTGATGCTGGGGAAGAAAGAGGCCATTTTTTTATACAGAGTAGAAGGTGAAATTAGTTGTGTTGTCTGTTTTAAACTTCTCACTTTGTTTTGACTCTCTCTCATTACCACCCCAGGTTTGTTGCCATAGAAAAACTCACATCAGAAAAAACTCTGATGATTTTTTTCTGGATTTTATTAATTAGAAGTGCTTTGGGGGCAAAGTTGCCATTGTTACAACTTTGAGTTGGTTGGAAACTGGCAAGTAGCCAAGGCCTAATCTACACTTCACTTCTCCCTGTAATTTTGGAAACCTCTGAGATTCTCAAAAAAAGCCTGAAGTGTATCCCTCCAACCATGTACTGCCCCAACTTGCAAAAAACCCAAAGAAATTGACCAAATGGCCTTAAAAAGGCTGACTGTTCATTGTTACTGGTGCATATTTGGCATCCAATCTCCAACCCATCACGCTGTAGAATAAAAATTGCACACAATGTTTTATGCACTGCTCCTGATTTTGGCTCTCTTGGTGAACCATAGGCTTGCAGCATTGCCAGGGTTAATCACTAGTTTTTTGCTGAAAGAAGAGTTGAGGTTAATTTAATATCCATGCTTTTGTTTATTTGTTGTTTTCTTGTGAGGTGGATTCACTTTTGGTGTTGCCAACCAACCACTCTCATCATCTACGTGCACCATTACTCCTGGGCCTTCCCCAGATGGTAAAAGTGGGTGGATGTTGTGGAAAAAAGAGAGGGAACTTTCCTAGTTGTCCCTAAGTTGTGGAAGCAATGGTCTTAGCATCTTTAAGTAGAAGGATGCCCCTTTGAAAAGAGAGAGAGAGAGAGTAAAAGATGATGAATTCCTTCCTTTCCTTTCCCTTCCGTGATTTTATCCCATGAGATATTCTCACCCACCTCCAATCTGGGGTTGAGAGCGTGGGCTTTATGCTCACACTCTCAAACCTAACCTAAGTACAAGCGCAATGAAAGCCCAAAAACAAATAGAAAAGGAACTCTAAAAACCAGAACCCTAGGTTAACCCTAGCCCTTTTCCCATACCGCAACCACCCTAAACCCCACCTACTGTTACACACACCTGGTTTGTCCTTCTCATGATGCGGCCCTCTGCTGAGCCCTACTTGGAGCCCCCCACGTTTTCCGTATTGGCTCAGTGCACCATGTGATTTCCTGCCCCTGCAGGTTGGCCCATGCTTGCATGTGCACACCCCCCTCCCATAGCCCCAATGGCCCCACTCTACCTTCCTGGAATAACTGTGCCGCAAACCTGGTCAGGCCGGCTTAGTCCTTGGGTAAGTAGTGTCTGAGAGGGCCACTGCCCGCCACATCCAATTGAGCCTAACCCAGGCCTGGTGTGCTGAGCCCAGCGGCGCCTACTGCTGAGCCTGCAGTGGCTGCTGCTGAGACTGCGCACCTCTAAAATGCTGAGCCTGACCTACCAAATTCTGAGCGCGTTGGCTGCAGAACAGTTCCCAATCCAAGGCTATATAACAACACCACATCCCCCCCAACTTGAGTTCTTTCCCCAGAGGTCTTCCCATTGCTACCTCAACCAACTTTGGGCCTTCCCCATACCAACCAACCCCTTCCCTGCACTCTTCTTTACACACTGCCAACTTCTCTTCCTGTCCATTGCCATGATACCCTGCAACTTCTGTGCTTGGAACAGGCATGAGTGTTTGCTCATCCCTGGACATTGCGTGTGCACTGCTTTCCATTGTGGCCATTGCTGCTGCTTGCTTATCAAGGAAATGCCCCAGGCTCCTCCCCAATCTGGCTCTTGCCCCAGGCCGCGCAAGAGGGCTTGACCGGACCCATTTGTGGTTCTGGACAACAACACAATCTTGGAGGACTCATGGACTCCACCAGGCTCTCCCCTTTGCCACGCTCCTCCAAGTGAAACTTGTGACTCCTCCTTGCCCCTCCGCCGCGCGGGACCCCCCAGAAGGAGGATTTCCCAACCTTTGCGGCTTACCAGACCGCCCTGCAATACTGGGCCATTTGCCTCCAAGTTAACCAAGGCAAAAGGGACCCACCCATCAAGGAGATACTCAGACGGCGCGCGGATCCCCCTCTGGGTCCTCCTACGGAGCCTCCATCAAGCCCCCGGCCCACTCTTGCTCTGGCACCAGATCCCAACCCAAGGTATTTGTTGGACTCAGACAAGAGGCCTGTGACCCCACAGGCCACTCCTCTGCTGCCACTGTCTCTGATTGTGATTGATTTGCCACCCCCTCCTGGACCAAGCCCCCCAAGTGGTCCTCCGGAAGTCCTGTCGCTGGCGCAGGCCTCCCCTCCGCAAAGCCCGCCCATGATTCTGGGGATCCCCACCGTGATGGCCCTCTTGGCGGCCAACTTATAGAAATTTGCTGAACGGTCAACCTTGATGTTGTGGACCTTTCTTGCGGCTCCCAGCGCTCAATCCTCAGAATCCCAACTCAAGCTTCTGGCATCATTCCAGGCCTTTTTAGCTTCATTGCGGGCGGAAATGGAGGAAATGATGAACATGGCTTAGGCGCCTTGCCCCCCCTTCCTCTTCTCTCTACTCTTTTGTATCTGCACTTTTCTTAGCTCTAGAGAAATACACATTTACTGCGCATGTGTTCCTTCTTAAGGTATTAGTCCTGTGAGAACAACCCTGTGCGCTGAGTGGGTGAGTGAGAAAACCTGAGTCCCAATTTGCCCCACATGCAATAACGCAACTGCAAGTCCTTCCAACGCACTTTGAGCCCGCTCCTCCATAAGTAACCAAGGGTTCCAAGAGGTACCTGGACTTCCCCAGAAAAACTGCCACACAGTTCCCTGTACCTTTCCTATAAAAATAAAACAAACAAAAAGCCCCCAGCGTGTGCGCAAAACCACCCAAGAGGGAAAGTAGATAAGGGAAACAAGCATTCTGGGGTGTCTAGTCATTCTGGCTGTGAACTGGCTAGAAAACCCCCTTACAATAGCAAAATTTTCCTGTGCACACTCCAACCATACCCATCTGCGCCCAGTACACCCATCCATAGAAATGAAAAACAGATAATAAAGAGAAACAGGCCCAGAAGAGAGAAAGAAAATGAACAAAAAAAAGATAATAAAGAACACTCTCTTCTTCTTTTTTTTTTTTTTGCAGCGCTCCTCATCCCGCCTTCCACTCCACCTTTTGTCTTTTGCCTCAGGGATTGTCCTTGCATATACGGACCCAGAATTGCTCTGCGCCCGCCTTCCTGAAATAATATAAACCAAAGCCAGTACAAATCCAAGAAAACAATCCAATCACAGAAATAAGGAGACAAACATTCTGGGGTGTCTAGTTTTTACGGCTGTGAACATGCTAGAGAACCCCCTCACCAAATCAGGCTTTCCCTTCCTTCCTAACACCCCCCCCCCCAGGTAGGCAGCTGTCCCCAGTGGTTTGCAGCTGTCTACTCTACCAGAGCAGTGCGTCAAGCACAGGCTCCTCAGAGGCCAAAGATTCTGAGCCCACTGGGTCTTCCATCACTTCAAAATCTGCGCTACCACCCCTAGCATCTGCATTGTCCCCTGCCATTTCATCAAAAGAGGTGAACCCGCCTGAAAAGAATTGCTTCAAATGAAAAGCTGCAGCCTTCCATTTAAGAGGCGTCCTGTCTAACTCCTCAAGCTGATAACTCCCGCTCATGAACTTAGAGGCAACGCGGTATGGGCAATTCCATTGGTTATCAAAAAGCCCCCCCACTGAGACTCCAGACTCCAATTGTACAGCAGTAACAGGTCCCCTTTTTGCAGCGGGTTGTTGAGGCAGTGGGAACAGGGCTTGTACCAGTACCGTACTGATGCCGTTTGGGTCTTCTATAGCGGCTCTGCAGCATTTGCCAACGTCTACTCACGCCTAAGGAGCTGCTTGGTGCGTGCCTCAATAAGATCTGCAGAGGTCTTGACCTTCCACCAGTAAATGCCCAATAACGTTTCCAACTCAATGTCCACCAGAAGAATGGGCTGCTGTCCAAAGAGCAGCTTTTAGGTTGAGTAACCTGTAAATTGCTTTGCGCAGATCAAATGCACAAAGAGAACCACCAGAAGCGCCTCCTGCCACTTCTTGCCGTCATCCTTGCACATATTAACCAGGGCATCCTTGATGGGTTGATTTCCCTGCTAAATAATCCCCGCGCCTTCTGAATAGTACTCTGTCACGCGGAAAAAATTGCCCTGCAACTCTGAACAAACGCCATCAAGCAACTTTGAAACTCTGCACCTCTGTCCACTGTGACCGGACGGAGCAATCCATAGCATGAAAACCAATATTCCTCCAAGAAATGGGAAACCTGTTATAATTATGGCCAGCAATTAGCTTAGGCAAGGGAGAAGAATTTAAAGCAAAAGAAATGCTGGACACCTTGTGTCAATAATTGCTTGATGGGCTCTCACAAATGGGGCAACACATTGGATGATATCATTGATGAATTTGATTGGATGATGAATGGATGATGGAAAACTGCAGGGAGAAGAGCTCCTTAAGTACAAAATATTGGCCTCTTGTGAGCCCATGATAAAAAAATCCAAAAGGAAAATTTTCAGCCCCAAAAGAGCTCTACAGGCTCTACAGGCATTGTTACTTGGTTTGGGCTACATCAGCCCACATGGCATCAGTCCCTGTACCCTCACAACCAGCCTATTCCGGTTGTGTCTGGTGTTTCCACCTCAATGGGGCTGAACCAGCCCCTGTGCTGTTCAATCCATGGCTGGTTGTCCGTTACAACCAGCCCTGTTACTTATCTTAGCACTTTTACAGCCCTGGCCCCTCATATGGGCCAGGTGGGACCCAGGACTCACCTGAGTCCAACCAAAATCTCACCTTGGGGGGGGTGGGGGTGTAACCGGCGGACATGCTGCCCCCCCCTCTTTCTCTCAAATCCCTGGAGGGGGCGGTGATAACCCCCTACCAGGGGCCCTGGGGGTTGATACCCCCAGGGCATTGCTATGGTAAGTGGGCTGAGGGGTGGTCAGGTCCCATCCAGCACGTTGCTCCTCCCCCTTGGTAAAGGGGGGGGGGGGGTGGAGAGCACCCCTTTGATGGTGGGGGGGTGGTCAATCCCCCCCCACCGCTGGTTGCCTCAATGCAACCGGCCTGGCCACCTCTTTTGGTGGGGGGGTAATAAAGTCCCCCCCACCATGACCGGTTGCCCCTTGTGACCGGTTGCTGGCTGGTTACAACCAGCCAGCCCTCCCCCTCCCCCTCGCAATGCCTCCCCCACAATGGCAAGCAAGGGGAGGGGGAGGAGCTGGGACCACCAGCCCTGCGGCAGCCGCGACAACCACCCTGCGCGGGCCGTCGGGCCCCATAGACGGGCCAAAGGCAAAAACAGCAGCCCCAAGCGGGCCGCAACATGGGCAGCGGCCCCGAGGGGGCTGCAACATGGGAAGCAGCCCCGAGCGGGCCCCAACGCAGGCAGAAGCCCCAAACAGGCTGCAACACGGCTGGCGGCCCCAAGCCCAAAAACTAAGTAAAACATACTTTGGCGGGCCTGCCCGTCTGGCCAAGTATGTCCAAAATAAACCTTGGGCCCAATTACGCCCATAAAAGCCCATCTGGCTGTACTTGACCATATCACACACTGGGCCTGTTAGGGCCTGTGTACCAATGAGCCTGTTTCACGCGTTTTGAGGCCAGTTTCCCCAAACCAGTGACATCCACACAGGCCCATATGGTCCATGTGAGTGTCCAATGGGCCGGAGAGGCCCATATATGCATCCCATTTGAATCACACTTATACGTATCACACGCATAAGTGCATACATATTTTAACACACCCCCTTAATCCAAAAGGGGTGAAATCCGCATATTAGTCACCAAGCCTTGATGCTTGATCCTATCTCAAGCCTTAGTCAAGATATCCGCAATCATTGCTCCAGTGGGCATGTACCTTAACAAAATCTCCTTGCAGTTAACTGCATCGCAAATATAGTTATAGTGAACATCAATATGTTTTGTTCTTGAATGGAGCACTTGGTTTTGCGCCAACGCAATGGCACTCTGGTTATCAGAATACAACAACGCAAACCCTTGTGGGTTATGTGTATTCTCTAAGACTTTTCTCAACCATTTTGCTTCCTGTGAAGCTGCTAAGTAAGCTCTATACTCAGCCTCTGTTGATGAAAGACTTATTGCCAACACCTTCTTGGCCATCCATGACACCAGATTCTTACCTAAGAAGAATACAAAACCACCTGTTGATTCCCTCGTGCTACCATCTGCCCAACTTGCATCAGAATAACCAACCAAATCAAATTTTGCTGACTTTGTAAACAACAGTCCTGGACTGTGCATTCCTTTAAGATACCTCAAAACTCTCTTAAACGCTGACCAATGCCTCATGCTTGGCTTCTCTAAGTGTTGCAACAAGAAACCAATTCCAAAAGCAATATTGGGCCTTGTAAACTGCCCCAAATAATTAAGCAATCCAATAGCTGACCTGTAGTTGTTCCCAGATTGAACTAACTCCAGATAATCTTCATCTGTAGACTTCTCAAAACAAATTTTTGACTGCATGGGAGTAACAACCTCCTTTGCATCCTCTAAGCCATATTGCTTAAGAAGAGCTGCCAAGTAATGGCTCTGGTCTAACTTAATACCATTCTTGCTCTTACCAACTTTCATTCCTAGAACCTGTTGCGCCAGACCAAGATCTTTTATCTTGAATTCCTTTTTGAGTGTCTCCATGACTATCTCTTTACCATTTCCAATAATGATAATGTCATTGACCCATACAAACAAAATTGCATCCTTTCTTACAAAGAGACAAGGGTTGGCCTCAGACGTCTTGAAACCAATCTGTATCAGTTTCTCACTCATGGTATTATACCACAATCTAGCTTCTTGCTTCAATCCATAAAGGGATCTACACAGCTTGAGGACATATTCCCCTTTATCTGCTGAAATAAAACTTCTAACACAGATTTTCTTCATGTTTTCTGGTTTAGTCTCTACTAACAATTCACAAAAACCATCAGGGATTGACATATAAACAGTCTCCTCCTCTCCAAGTTTTGCATTCAAGTATGCTGTTACAAAATCAGCTTTTCTTATTTCTTCTCCCAACTCCACTGCCAGAGAAATGATTTACCTGAAGGTGGACAGCCTTCCAGTTGGTGAGAAAGTATCTTGGTAATCAATAACCTCTCTCTGCTTGAAGCCCTGTGCAATTCATCTAGCTTTGATTCAAAACTCCATTTGCGTCAAACTTCTTGTTTAAAACCAATCTAGACCCCACAATGGTCTTTCCTAATGGAACAGAATCCCGCTTAACCACTTCAAAGACACTATTATTTTCTAGAGAATAAAATTCCTCAAAAAGAGAAATCTTCCAGTTGGCTCTCTCATCAGAATTCATAGATTGGCCAAAGCTATTTGGGTTAACCATGTTACCCATTTCTGAACTCAACTCCAGGACTTCATTGAGCATAAACTGTTCCTGAAATGTATCTTCCTCATATCCTGCGGCAGCATAATGGGACTTCCATTCCCCATAACTATCAACTGTTACTCTAACCCTACCACTCCTTCTTACTGGAGGTGGAGGCTCATCAGGTTCCAAATTAATGGACTCCCCTGAAGCGGGCACTGAACCCTCTGGTGGCACATCTGCCATCTCTTCATCTTCTGGAACCACATGTTCCTCAGCCTTTGCTAGTGAAATAGGTGCTAATTCTATTGCTTGCTGTGACTTATTCACAACAAAATCTTCACTCCTTTTGAGTGGAAAGGTACTTTCATCAAATTTTACATCCCTACTACCGATAAACTTTCTTGTCCCTGGAAAATAGATCCTATACAATTTAATGATTAAATCATAGCCTACAAGTGCCCCTGTTCTGGCTCTAGGGTCTAATTATCCAACCATCTCATTATGATGGACACTATACTACACCAAGCAACCAATTTTTCTTAGGTGTGATGTTTTGAGGTACAACTTCCAAAACTGATAATGAGGACTCTTCCCATCAACACTTAAAATGTTATGCAACAGACAGACTTTACACATCAACTCAGCCCATAAGAGCTTTGGTAGACCAGATTGAGACATAATAGTTCTGAACTTGTCCAGTAAAGTCCTATTCATTCTTTCAACTATTCAATTATTTTGTGGAGTAATTGCCATAGTGACTATATTAATGATACAATAATCTTTCAATAACCTCTCAAACTCTTTACTCACAAATTCACCACCTCCATCAGTGATAACCATGTTGATCTCCTTCATTAGACCACTCTGTTTCTAGACTTTGAAGATTACAGAAACCTCCTCTGTGGTCTGATCCTTAGATCAAATTGGTTTAACCCAAACATAATTAGTTGCAGTATCAACTAAATTGATGAAGTATCTTGCCCCACCAAGGGACTCCTGTGTGAATGGTCCTGCCAAATCAATGGAAAATTCCTCTCTAGGAACATCAGTGCAATATCTACTCTTTGAGAACACATTTCTAGTCTTAGCCCCTAAGGTAAAACTCTAACAGTAGCTGTCCTTTACCTTATGGCCACTTCTATTGTGAGAAACAGTGCTCAAAGCTGAGATTTTGAACAAGCTTGCACACAAAAGCTTGTTCCAAACCTGTCCACTAAGAACAGTTCTCCCATTCATATCCATAACAAGCTTATCTTCTTTAAGATAAAAAATCTGGAAACCTTTTTTCCACAACACTCCAAGGGAAACAAGGTTATAAGGCAACTCTGGTACATAGAAAACTTTCTCAAAAGAAATTTTGAAACCCAAGTGGTTTGCAAGAATAACTTTTCCAATTCCTTTAATCTGAATTGTTCTGCCTTTCTGACCAATATTTACAACTCCATCATAATCACTAAGATTTGAAAATAAATTTGGTTCAAAGAACATGTGATCTGTACAACCAGAATCAATCAAAACAAGAACATCCTCCTTCAATACTCCTAATAGTAAAGAAGTTTTATCAGTCACTGATAAGTTCTCATCTTTGAGGTTAAGATTACTCACTTTGTAATCAATCAAGTCCATTTCTTTATCCTCATCAATTTTGGCCTTCTTTTTGGGGCCTTCTTCCCCAACAACCATTCCCATTGTACCATCAAATTCCACCATTGCAATTTTTTCAGTAGTGAGATTGACCTCCTTGTCATTCTCTTTGGACCTCTTCCTCTTCTTGGCCTCCTTGCAATCCTTAGCATAATTTCCCTTATTCTGACAATTATAGCATAAGACCTTGGACAAATCCTTTTTTGTCTTCTTGCAAGATTTTACAGTCTTTCCAACAAGGGCTGTTCCAGAACCCCCCTTCATCTTGAACTGAAGATCATCCTTTTAAATCCTTTTCAGCACATACTCCTCCGCAGGAAGAGGATCCAATTGAGAAATAATTCTGACTAAAGAATCAAACTCCTTTGGTAGCTTCTGAAGGATTAAGAGTGAAAAACACTCAGGATCCATGTTAAGTCCTGATGACTTAAACTTGGCTATGCTAGACCTAGCCTCTGCAAAAAACTGTTTACAATTCAAATATTGTTAGTTAAACAGTTTATTGAAAGCTATACCCTTCTGGTGAACAGAATCAACAGCATAATTGGACTCAAGCAACTTCAAAACAATGCTTCCCCTACTCCTCTCATCTTCCCTAAGAGTATTGGAAACACATTTCACATGATTCTCATCAAGATGCCTAAGGATGAGATGATAAGACTTTTTCTCCACTTCTGAACTGATCAAAGTGTCATCTGCATCCATTATCTACCCACAACAGATTTTGTACAGCTCACTATCCATAAGGACAGCCCAATAATTATAATTCTGACTGTTCAGAACTATCTTGGTGGAGCTAACATCAGGAATATAGGAAATCTTCTTGGAAAACTTGAGGTCTTTGAGGTTCTCCAGAGTAGGGTACAAAGGTCTAGATGGCTTGGAAGTAATGATGATGTTGGTACTGATAATGTGTTATAATTATGGCCAGCAATTAGCTTAGGCAAATGAGCAGTATTTAAAGCAAAAGAAATGCTGGACACCTTGTGTCAATAATTTCTTGATGGGCTCTCACAAATGGGGCAACACTTTGGATGATATTGTTGATGAATTCAATTGGATGATAAATGGATGATGGAAAACAGCAGGGAGGAGAGCTCCTTAAGTACAAAAGATTGGCCTCTTGTGAGCCCATGATACAACAACCCAAAAGGCAAATTTTCCGCCCTAAAAGAGCTCTTCAGGCTCTACAGGCCTTGTTACTTGGTTTGGGCTACATCAGCCCACATGGCATCAGTCCCTGTACCCTCACAACCAGCCTATTCTGGTTGTGTCTGGTGTTTCCACCTCAATGGGGCTGAACCAGCCCCTGTGCTGTTCAATCCGTGGCTGGTTTTCTGTTAAAACCAGCCCTGTTACTTATCTTAGCACTTGTACAGCCCTGGCCCCTCATATGGGCCAGGTGGGACCCAGGACTCACCTGAGTCCAACCAAAATCTCACCCAGGGGGGGGGGGGGGTGTAACCGGCCAACATGCTGCCCCCCTCTTTCTCTCAAATACCTGGAGGGGGCAGTCAAATCCCCCTACCAGGAGCCCTGGGGGTTGATACCTCCAGGGTGTTGCTATGGTAAGTGGGCTGGGGGGTGGTCAGGTCCCATCCAGCCCATTGCTCCTCCCCCTTGGTAAAGGGGGGGGGGAGAGAGCCCCTTTGATGGTGGGGGGGTGGTCAATTCCCCCCCACCGCTGGTTGCCTCAATGCAACCGGCCTGGCCACCTCTTTTGGTGGGGGGGTGATCAAGTCCCCCCCACCATGACTGGTTGCCCCTTGGGACCAGTTGCTGGCTGGTTACAACCATCCAGCCCTCCCCCTCCCCCTGGCAATGGCAAGCTAGGGGAGGGGAAGGAGCTGGGACCACCAGCCCCACAGCTGCCACCCAGTGCAGCAGCCGCAAAAACGGCCCTGCACGGGCCGTTGGGCCCATAGATGGGCCAAAGGCAAAAACAGCGCCCCCAAGCGGGCTGCAACCCGGGCAGCAGCCCCGAGTGGGCCGCAATGCGGGCGGCAGCCCCAACTGGGCTGCAACACCTGCGGCGGCCCCAAGCCCAAAAACTAAGTAAAACATACTTTGGCGGGCCTGCCCGTCTGACCAAGTATGTCCAAAATAAACCTTGGGCCCAATTACGCCCATACAAGCCCATCTGGCTGTACTTGCCCATATCCCACACCAGGCCTGTGTACCAATGAGCCTGTTTCACACTTTTTGAGGCCAGTTTCCCCAAATCAGTGACATCCACACAGGCCTGCATGGTCCATGTGAGTGTCCAATTGGCAGGAGAGGCCCATATGTGGATCCCATTTGGATTACACTTATACTTAGCACACGCCTAAGTGCATACGTATTTTAACAAAACCTTCTCTTCCAAAAACTTCACCAAGGGGCGCGCCTCCACCCATCCCAACAGGTTGTCTCATGCTACAAGCAAGTACTCAAACTTCCCCGCTTTGACGTGCACCACATTGAGAGAAACTCATCAAAAAAACGGATCCTCCCCTCTGGGGTGACCAACCTCCTTGGGAAACCCAAAACTCTGCCGCTGCCAGGCTTTGCACAACTTTACCCATTCTCAAACCGCGCGCAAAACCCCCGGCCACCAGAACCACACCTTCACCCTCCTCTGTGTCTTGATTTTGCCCCATTGACCAAGGTTGTCATGCAAACACCTCAGGATCACTTCCTGATCCATCCTAGACGTTGCAACCACAAGTGGGATGGGGGAACTATGCTTGCACAATTGCCCCTCCTGGAGGTAAAAGTTTACTGCAACCCGCCTTACCCATTGGATTAATTTATTTGTTGCGCCTTCAGGGAACCAGCAATCCTGCAAATAAGAACACAGGACCGCGTAACCTCCAAACTGAAGCAAACATCCGCCTCCACCACCCCTACCCAAATAACAAGAGATTCCATGTCCAGAGGCTCCAATACTTTGTGTGGGTCCTCCCAAGGATACTATGACAGCGC
Source organism: Puccinia polysora (assembly GCA_025617555.3). NCBI lineage: Eukaryota > Fungi > Basidiomycota > Pucciniomycetes > Pucciniales > Pucciniaceae > Puccinia > Puccinia polysora. Next base: position 22,794,527 of record CM062623.1, read on the forward strand.
ATCTGGCATTGTGAATGCTTATCCTGGAACATGCACCATGTTAAAGGAAAACAGATGGAGGAACACCACCCACCTGCTCATTGGCACGTTTGGCAGTGCCAGAAAGTTGATCATCCATGCCAAGGCCTCCCCATCCACCAAGAGCTCAAAATGAACACCCCACAGGAGATGCTGAAGCCTTTGCAAAATATTGGTAACCCCCCACAAATCCAACTTTGGCTGAGAATAGCGGCTCTCCATTGCGGTAAAGGTAACAGAATTTTAGAGCACCGGCTGGTCCTGTCAATCCTCCTTCTGCATCAGGACGCCCCTGGGCCAAGCTAGCTAGAATCAACCGCCAGATTTATGCCTTGAGCATTGTAGTCAAGGTCCTGGAGGACAATGTTTCACCCAAAAATCTCCTTGAGCTTTGCAAACTTGTTTTCACACCCTGCAGTCCATTCCCACCTTGAGCTCTTCCATGTCAGTGCCTGCAGGGGAATTTCCACCTCTGCAAACCGCTCAATGAACATGCAAACATAGCTAAAAAACCCCAGGAACTGGAGGATGTGCAACACCGTCTGCGGGTTAGGCCACTCAAGAACCTTGTTCCACTTTTTCTCCGCAATTTTTTGTCTGTCAAAAGCCACCATGTGCGGCAAGACCTCAAGCGCCAGCATGCAAACCGCCAGTTTCTTTCCCAATACCGTAAGCCCTGCTTCCTCAATCCAAAACAGGATCCATTCTAGCATCACCGCGTATTCCCCAATGAAACAACAGATCATAGGAGCCCCCGCCAGAATGGCGCCTCCATAATCTGCCTTAGGGCCCTTGATACCAGGGTTGTCAATGAAGATCTGTACGCCCTCTGGGAGATTGTTGCACAGTATCCACATCATCTGAGGTTGGTACACCTCCACCAAGTTAGTTGCGCCTTGCATCAGCTGCATTAGCTGAATCCTCCCCAATCCAGTCTTGAAAGCAGTCAGCGCATGCAAATCAGGATGAAGTTCCTGCTGATGGTAGCCGCCCATCACGTCCACCAACCTGTAACATGCGCGCATGGCCATTGAATCCAAGAATTCCTCCACCCGCTGTGGTGTTGTTATATACCCTTGGGTTGGTAGCAGCACCGCGTGGTCAGCAGACACAAATTGGGATGAAGTTCCCACTGATTGTAGCTGCCCATCACGTCTGCCAACCTGTAACATGCACGCCCGGCCATTGAATCCAAGAATTACTCCACCTTCTGTGGTGTTATTATATAGCCTGGGGTTGGGAGCAGCACCACGCAGTCAGCAGACACAAATTTGGATGAAGTTCCCACTGATTGTAGCTGCCCATCACGTCCACCAACCTGTAACATGCGTGCCAGGCCATTGAATCCAAGAATTACTCCACCTGCTGTGGTGTTGTTATATAGCCTTGGGTTGGGGGCTGCGCTGCGGTTGGAACGCTCAGCATTTTAGTTATTTCAGGCTCAGAATTCAGGATGTGCGCAGTCTCAGAAGTGGCTTCTGCAGGCTCAGTAGCAGCTTCAGAGGGCTCAGAAGAAGGCACCACAGGGCTCAGCATACCGGGCGTGTGTTGGGCTTAATTGGATGTGGTGGGCTGTGGCCTGCTTGGACATTACAGACCCAAGAATGGAGCTGGCCCAACTGGGTTTGCGGGAAGCTGATTTGGGAAGTTAGAGTGGGGAAATTGGGGCTATGGGAGAAGGGCAGGTACGCGCAAGCGCAGGCCAACCTGTGGGGGCAGGAAATCACGCGGCTCTTTGGGAAGATACAGACAATGCGGGGGGCTCCAAGTAGGGCGCGGCAGAGGGAGGCGTCATGAGAAGGAAAAACCAGGTGTGTGTAAGGGTAGGCAGGCTTGAGGGTGGTTGCGGCATGGGAAAGGGTTAGGATTACGCTAGGGTTCTGGCTTTTAGGGTTTCTTTTTTATTTTGTTGTTGGGCTGTCTTGCGCCTGTAATTGAGTTAGGGTTGAGAGTGTGGGAATAAAGTCCATGCTCTCAACCCCAGATTGGAGGTCATGTATGTATAGAGTGTAGATAGAGGATTGCATCATGGCTTAGGGTATGGAAAGGAAAGGAAAGGAAGGAAATTCATCTCTCTCTCTCTATCTATTTCTCTTTCTCTAAACAGGCGCATCCTTATCCCACAGACGCTAGGACCATTGATTCCAGAGCTTATGGACAACTATGGGAGTATCACTCTCTTAATTTCCACATCTGGGGGTCTGGCCACAAAACTCTTTTGTCTCAAGTCTCTTGAAGGTACTCAGGATGCTACCAGCAGTCACTTCTCCTTTTTCTTCCTCCTCCCACCCTGTCTGCATCAAGCCAAAGGATTAACCTCACATTCAATAAACACTAAGGATGTGGAGCAATTCATCTCACAATATGAAGCAATTGCAGGCTCAAAAGGTGCATTGGATTTAGACAAGGGGCACCATGTTGTCCTGTTCATAATGGAAAAAGAAGAGATTTGGGATGTGGAAGAGATGGAAGGCTAAAAAAACCTTGATTGGCCAAAACTGAAGGGGGACATGCTGGCAAGATGGGGGAAGTGCAAGCCTTGTTTCCAGGAAGGCAATTTCAAACAAGCCACAATGGAGGAAAGCGTGCGCGGCGGTGTGCGGTTGCAAGCGGAATTAGATTACATGGAAGCGTGTGCTCTGGCCCCACCACCAGCAACCATCCCTTGGGTTAGTGAACTTGCAGAGTTGGCAAGGGACCTCAAGATCTATAGGAACCACATGTTGTAGCACTGGGGTGTTTTTCCACCTTTCTCAGCAGAGGGTTTTCAGCTCTTTAGGGCGCCCCTGCCCCAGGTGTGCACGTATGGTGACAATAATGGCTATTGGGAGTCGGGATGTGAGAACCGGAAAATTGATTCAAACGCAGGATTGGTTTCCCCAGCGGAGACAGGATACGTGATGGTAAAGCGGGTCTTGGAAGAGTTGGATCAGCCTTTTGCTATGAAGAAAGCAAGGAGGAGGGGAGCGGATGTGGAGGAGCAACCGCAGCTGGCTGCTCCAACGTCCGTAGCGCGCAATTTGGGAACTGATGGGCAGCAGGCAAGTCTTGCAGAGAAGAAGAGAGAAGCCAATATTGCACGCGGTTTTGAAACCAATGAACGGTGGATGGATCTTGCAGAGAAGAAGAAAGCAGCCAATATTGCGCCCAGCACAGGAACCAATGAACCGTGGATGGGTCTTGGGGAGAGGAGGGGAGCGGTGGCGGCAGGAACAGACCAGGAGTTGAAGGATTGCAACCAAAGTCAGACCCCTTTGATGGCGGGGAGAATGCATGGGGAATGGAAGGACGTGGAGCGCAGGGAGTGTGGGATGAATGTGTCAACAGCAGGCCCCTTGAAATCACAGCTAGAAGAGATTTTGGCATTGGTGCAACAGACAGGTGGGGTGGGGCTTCAGGTGCAGAATGGGAAGGGATTGGGAGTCAATGGTATGGCTGGGGAGAAGGAGGTTGGGGTTGCAAGGGCTTTGAAAACAGAAGGCGCGCCCAAAAGGAAGTTTGGGACAACAGCCTGTGGACACAACCAATGTGGGATTGGATGAGGCCCTGAAAATCTCTCCCAGAAGAGCCAAAGGTTGCAAACCACTGGGGACAGCGGCTAGGTGTGGGGGGGGGACAAACGGAAGGGATAGTTTTGCAGGAATGCAGACGCAGCGCAATTCCGGGTCTGTAAACGCAAGGACAAGCCACGCAGCAAAGACAAATGGTGGAGCGGAAAGCGGGACAAGGAGCACTGAAAAAAAATCTCTCTTTCCTTTCTTTTTCCTTTTGTTATCTGGGTTTGTTTCCCTGTGTCACACTTCAAGCTTAAGGGTTATTGTCCTCCCACTTTGACAAACTCTTTTCTTCAAGTACCATCTACCTCAGTCCATAAGCGTGACAAACTAGAAGCACAACATCAATGGTGCCTTCCGCTTATCAACTCTGGCTTGCATAACAACCTTCCATTCTTGGAAACTGACTCAGCATCCACTTGCAAACCTTGTAGTCAACTCTACCTTGGTCAACCATCCATTTGGGTTCCGCCCTTTTCACCCAGGGTGTCAATAACCCTTGGGTTCCCATTTCTGGTCACATGCTATTGCTAGTTTGCACTCACACTAGTCAAGCCATCTCAAGTGTATAGTTGGCAAATGGACTAGTCCATTACATTGCATAAACTACATCTTCACATTTGCATTGCTTTTGAAGTCATTCCCTCATGTCTCAACGGTTACATCCCAATACATTTGTCCACTATTGTCTTGCACTTACGCTAAGACCTTGGGAAAAATTCATACTGTCATTTCTTTTTTTACTCTGTCCATGTCATCCATTGCCTCATTGCTAAAAACTGTAGTTGACCATCCATCAGGTTGTATCTAGTAATTTTGGGTTACCTTATAAAGGCTCCTCTGTTTTCCTGGGGATTGTCTCCTCAGTTAGTTAATTTCATACGTTCTTGCATTTGCTAAATCCAGTCATCACATTGGGCTTGGATTTGGTTTCCCTCCATTGGAACATTCATCCCTCTTGTTGTGTGTTAAGTTACTCCACCATAATTTTGCACTTTGCAGTTAGCCCTTGCTACCTTGCACTTGCCCTTGCACTCAGTTTTCCGTTTGCGCTCACCATCATCTAAGATTTCCCTATAGCATGTGGGGTGGTTGTGTGGCAGTAAATTAACTAACTCAACTCATCTATTGTAGCTTGCCAACCTATAATAGATTTCTTTTACAATGTCATGTACTTGCTCAACCGGGAAGGTTTCCCTCACCCCTTACAATGATGATATCCATTGGGTAGGGAGATCCAGTGTTTCTTGGGCCAGACAACCTTTAGATCCTGTACCTTCTTCTAAATCTCCTTTGGTTGAACCTCTTGATTATCCCCTTGCTCCCTTGCGGGAGGAAGTGGACCCTCTCAAAGAAATCAAAGACTTTTCCAATGAAACCTTGACTCATGCTAGATTTCAGGCTTGCACTAATGCTCCCAAACCGGTGCCTCAACCTTACTCACAACTCTGATCCAGGCACTTAATCAAACTGCCTTGCAATATGGTCCAAGTGGTCCTAGTTTTTGCACCCCGGGCATGAAGAAGCCTGATCACTTTACTGGGGAACACACTCATAAGCTTAGATCCTACCTACATTCCTGCAAAATAATCTTCTCAAACAATCCTCACAATTTCCCTACTGATAGACTAAGAGTTATGTATGCATCTTGCTTCCTTGGTGGAAGAGCCTTGCAGTGGTTCAAACCTTACCTCAAACTATTAGATAACACTAGCACCACTTGTATTCTCAAAAATTGGGACAAGCTCAAGCAACAGCTGTTCACCCTGTTTGGAAACCCTAATGAAGTTTGAAACACCAAATACAAACTCAATAATCTAGTCATGAAGGAAAATAGTAGAGCTTCCATTTATATTTCCAATTTTCAAACTCTGAAGTCTTGCATCCAATGTAACAAGGCAGCCCTTTTATTTCATTTTCAAAAAGGTTTAAGAGCATGCCTAATTGAAAAAATTGCAGTTGGGGGACATAAGACAACCTCCCTTCAACAGTTAATCAAACGGGTGATTGAGCTTGATAATGGTTATCACAACAAGAACCTCTCTTGACAAAAAAACCATGGACTGTCAACTTTGAATCCAAAGATGGAAAAATACTTGAAAAAATCTTTGAAGAATCCAAAGCAATCCAGACCAAATCCAACCTTGCATTCCACCCCAAAGGGAAAATCCATTGCCAAAACTCCAAAGTTCCTTAATAAAGAAACTGGGATGCTCTGGAATGAGGAATGGTTAAGAAGGGAAAAGAATTGGTTATGTATGTATTGTGGAGGTAAACATGATGTCAATAGTTGTGCAAAGCTGCTAAAAAGTCAAAAAATTAGCTTTTAGTTTTCCTGACACTTGCAAGGAAGGCTACAGATTATCTAAATTAAAGCAAGTCAATCTTTGCACTTGCAAAACACTAGGTGCTCCAAGTTCAAGATTTGTCCTTATTCATTCCCGCAACTCTCCTTATCAAGTTTTACTTCATTCTGGCACTAATGTTTCTTTTATAAGTGAATCTTTTTCCACTTTGAAAAACCTTACACCTTCTGAGATAGATAAGTTCCCTATCTATTTAGTAAGTAGTGCAACTGAGCCGTCTCATTGGGTTTCCCAAAAGGCAAAATGGACCTTTGCATTCCCCAATTTCCCCAGCTTTGAATGGGATTTATTTGTCTTGGATATTCCCAGAACAGATGATACCATTCTAGGCCATGACTTCCCAGTCCACTGGAATCCAGATGTGAATTGGCAAGAAAGATTAATTAACCTTCAAACCTCACAACACCAGGAAACTAACCATTCCGTCAAACAGGAATTAAACAGCCTACCTGACACTGTCATTGAGTTGGATGAAAATTTTCCACCAGGAGATTTGAAATATCCTGACCTTAATTCCCAATTTGCCTCTTCAGATTTAGGAGTTATTGCTTATTGGTCCAACTTACCTCTTCCTTTTTTCTTCAAAGAGAAACAGGCACTAACCAAACAGTGTATTTTGAGCTCCCTAATCCTCTGGCATCATGCAAGCACTTCAAATCCTGTCCTCAAAGATGACAAGATTGAAAATTTAGAAATCATTTGAGAGTCCTTACCTTCTGTTTATCATGACTTTGCTGATGTCTTTTCAGCTGTAAAGGCAGATAAACTTCCTCCATTCTGTTCTTGCAATCATAAGATCAAACTTACTGGCCCATCACCGGCACCTGGACCAGTCTACTCTCTCTCAAAGCAGGAATTGAACGCGCTTCAAGAATACATTGCAGAAAATTTATTGAAAGGATTTCTTTGACCAAGAAATTTGAAAACCGGCTCACCTGTCTTATTTGTTCCAAAGAAAGATGGTGGACTTTGCCTTTGCGTTGACTAAAGGAATCTAAACCAGGCAACCTGGAAGAATGCCTACCCAGTACAGCCTATGTTGCACCTCCTCACTTTATTTCATGGAGCTGCTTATTTCTCAAATTTAGACCTTTGAGGCGCCTATAACCTAGTTTGCATTGAAAAAGATCATGAGTATTTGACCGCAATGAGAACATGGTTTGGCAGTTATGAGTATACCGTCATGCCCTTTGGCCTCTGCAATTCTCCTTCCACTTTCAACATTTTCTCAATGACATTTTTTCTGACCTTGTAGAGAAATATCTCATGGTGTATCTTGATGATATACTAGTCTACTCAAAAACTCTTGAGGATCACATTGCACATGTGCAAGAGGTGCTGCAGCAACTTTTCAATAATGACATGTTTGCAAAAGCCTTTAAGTGCAAATTTCATACTCCTTCTCTTCATTTTTCATGTTTCATAGTCTTGCAGGAAGAACTATTGATGGATCAAGCCAAAAGCCAATGCATATTGGACTGGCCCCCACCTTCCTCTTTCAAATATCTTCAAGTTTTCCTTGGTTTCAGTAATTTTTAAAGGAGGTTTATTGAGAATTATGCCAAGAAAACCGTGAAACTCACAACCTTCTTCAAAAAGACACTCATTTTGTTTTAACAGAACAAGCTGCTTTGGAGTTTGAAGCTCTGAAGAAAGCCTTTACCACTGCCCCAATACTTTCCCACTTTAACAAGCTAGCTTGCACTATCATCAAAACAGATGCAAGCAACTATACAATCACAGGAGTAATCTTGCAGTTTTCCTCCTCTTCTTCTCTTTTTAATCCCGTAGCTTTTGAGTCTTGAAAATTTATTGCTGCAGAGCTTAATTATGAGATTCATGAAAAGGAACTCCTTGCAATAATTTTTTTCTTGATAAAATGGCATTCAGAATTTTTGAGCCTTATGGAACCTTTTGAGGTCTTAACTGATCACAATTCTTTGAAATATTTCATGAGCTCAAAATTCCTTACACGCAGACAGGCACGTTGGGACAAATACCTCTCTGAGTTAAAATTTATGATCACATACCTTCCTGGGAAAAAAGCAGTAGTCCCTGATGCTTTTTCATGTTGGGAAAAAGTTTACCCAGGAGGGGGGAGCACCTTTGCCAACAACAATCCTGAAAACGCTAGGACACTTTTCTCAACCCAGTCTGCCAAACTCAGTTTGATCATCACTCACCTTTGAGATCTGGCTTGCAAACTAAAACAAGCTCAACTCAACAACCTCAAGTGTAGCAAACTCTGCAAGAATGCAAACTTATTAGATAGTGATTATAGTATTGACAAAAATGATTATTTAGTTCATAAAAATTGTATAGTAGTACCAGATCATCCTTGCATTAAGTTAGATATCTGTGAGTCAAGGAATGATTCTCTGCTTGCTGGTCATTATGGGAAGGATAAAAACTACCAATTGATTTCACAAGACTTCTATTGGCCTGGTATGACCAATGAAGTAAAAGACTATGTTAACGCATGATATGATTGCAATTGAAACAAGTCCTTAAAACACCAGAAGTATGGGCTGCTTCAGCAACTTCCAATTCCGTCAATTACTTGGCACTTGCTTTCTATGGATTTCATTTTGCAATTACCTATTTCTAGTGGTTATGATGCTATTTTAGTAGTAGTAGATCACTTCTCAAAGATGGCTTTATTTCTTTGCAGTAATGTGACAGCCTCTTCTGAAGACTTAGCTAATTTATTAATAGAATATGTATTCTTGAAACATGGTCTCTCTGATAATATAATTAGTGATTGTGGATCTTTTTTTGTCTCTAGCTTCTGGACCTTGCTGCGTCAACATTTGAAGATCACTCGCAATCTATCAATGGCTTACCACCCGGAAACGGATGGGAAAACCAAGCGGATCAATCAGATCCTCAAACAGTATCTTCAAATGTAAGTCTCCTACCAACAGGACAACTGGTCACAATGGCTCCCATTAGCTGAATTTGCCTAGAACAACTCCACTCATTCCTCCACCAAACTGTCACCCTTCCAGACTCTTTATGGTAGAAACCCAACTTTCTCTTCCCTTCATGTAGCACCTTCTCAAACTGCTACCAATTAACTTAACCACATTCAATCCCTTCAATTGCAACTTCAAATCAACCTCAAAGCAGCAAACCAGCGCTACAAGGAACAAGCAGATTGACTTTGCACTTTGACCCCAACCTTGGCAGTAGGAGATTGGGTATGGCTTGATGCTTGCAATATTCCCAGTACTTGCCCAACTTGTAAACTCTCTGAAAGACAGCTTGGCCCCTTCAAAGTCAAATCAACAGTCTAACTTAACACGTTTAAGCTTACCTTACCTGCGAAATAGAAAGGTATCCACCCGGTCTTTCACATGTCTCTCCTAGAGCCAGCTTGAGTCCTATACCCGTGCAAGACTCATCCCCCTCCTGAATCAGTCAAAGTCCACAATCAGCTAGAGTGGGAATTAAGCCATATCCTGTATTTCAGGTTACGCAAAGGAAAGCTTCAATACCTTGTTGAATGGACTGGCTTCCAGTCAAATGAAGGTTGCACCTTGTGGGAACCAGCCCATCAACTTTGCAACTCTCCCAATTTGGTTTGAGACTTCCATGCGAGTTACCCTTGAAAACCTTGCCAATTTTAGCTCCCATTCCATTACATTACTTCCATTTCATTACTTTCATTCCATTCCATTACTTCCATCCCACTCCACACTTCAATCCCATTCCTTCCCATTAACCTGACCCCATTCCATCATTTAATTTGGTTTTCCTTTCTCATAACCATTCCCTTTTTTCTTTTCACAAATTTTATCCTTTCATGTTTTATCTTTAAATCAAAATACTACTTTCCCTAAATATATATATATATATATATATATATACAATAAAAATATAATGAAATAAAAAAAATAAAAATATACATTTCTACAGATTATCAGTTATCTCTCTTTCTGCTTCCTCCCAATTCTCATTTAATTCCTCTACCATCAACCTAAATTCTTCCAAATCTTTGTCATCCACCAAAGAAGACAATCTTAGCAAGATCATCACTTGTGTCACTAGATGTCTCTTGAAGATTTCCTCACACTTTGCAGTCCAAACCCTCTTTGGTTGGGTATTCCATCCACCTTCCTCCATAAGTTCCTTGTGAGCTCTCTTCCTTTGGCCCATTGAAGAACCTTCTCCAACATTGCCAGTCAATTTCCTTGCATTGGTTTCAATTGGTCCTTTGACTTGCACCTGGTTTCCCTCATTTTTCCCTTCCACCTCATCTCTTCCTGTTCCTCCACCTCCCGTTCCATTCCACTCCTTCCTTCTATTCCGTTTCCTTCTTCCTCATTTTCCTCCCTTTTCTCTGGTTCCACCTCCCCTTCAGCAATTCCTTCTTCCCTTTCCTCTTCAATTTTCTGCGTTTCCTCTGTTTGCACTTCACTTTGCACCTCAATTTTCACTTCCAACCAAATCAACCCAGTGTATGGCCGTGGCGGCGGAGGCGTGTTAGTGGTATAACAACAGAATTGTGGAAGTACTACATCAACAAAGATTATATTAGTTCTATTTCTCTTTTCTTTATTTTTTTTACTTATTGTTAGTCTCCAAGCCTCAACTTACCAGGGTTCCAAATACCTAAGAACTCAATCTCTGGCACTGGCAGTATATGATAATTAACTTGCGGCACGTATAAAAATAAAAAGAGCTTGGGCTCTGGTTAAATTAAAGGTAAAGAGAAACAAATGAAAGGAGCTTATAACGTCAAGCGTAACAGATCTCAGGACAGGAGGAAATGGGCACTCCGGTTGGTTTGGTGAATGAACAGATGATGAATTCCACTTGAGAGCACCATGGCTTATATAGACTAAATACATGATTGGCCAACAAGTGGTTGAGTACAAAATGAATAAGGCAAAATTAACATAAGTAGTTTAAGTGACATGGTAAGTGAAATGTTATGCTTAGACAGTCTGAAAATCACTACTAAGAACACAGCCTAGTTATATTTTAACCATTATTTTAATACTTCAATAACAAAAATAATATAAATCAAATCAATCCAATCAATGATACTTCAAACTCCAGTGAAAGTCACATATATATAAACTCAAATTCTAACACACCTGCTTGACTTGCACTGGAGGAAGTTACTGTCTGAAATGAATCTAACTCTTTTTCTTCAATTAACTTCATGTTCTACCAACTGTTGGAATTATTCTACATACAGGTTACTTACTGATAACAAGATGAGCTGATTGACTAGTAAACTTCCTGGGGCATATTTGAATTTAACTGCTATCTTTAAGTATGATATCTACTATTTTCTGGAATATTCTTCAGTTCAAATGTGATTGACTTGTACAATGCGTTGAATTTGTTCAAGGTTGGAGTTGATTGTGTAGATTTGATAAAATTGAGTTGGTTGATTTTCGGAGTTGAGTACTGGAATGATTGTGAAAATTGATGGATGATGGATTATAAAAGAAGGTATCATCAGTCCATAGGATTGAGATCTGAAGACAGGTCAAATCAAATTTTGACAATCAATAAAGCATTGAATTGCTTGAGCCTTGGATTTGGTCAGATGTTTCTTGGGTGGTAAACATCTTTCTGGCTACAATGAACAGGGTCGTCTCAAGGTCACATTTCCTCAAGATCTCAGCCAAATGGTTGCCATCAATATTACTACAAAAGTGAGAGATTATTGCTCTACTGTTGCGTGCGTAGTAAGCCAGAGCTTTGGTGACCATGACCGGACCAATATTGGAACCATCAATTCCAATTTTGAAAAGGGTGTCAATTGTTTTGCCGGTGTAGCCCTTGAGAGAGCCCAATTGGATGGCGTGACTGAATTTGCAAATGTGATCAAGAACCTGTTTGACAGTTTAGATTTGAGGGAGATTTGTTTGAAGATCAAGAAGAGGTCAAATTTCTTGATGGCACCGGTGACAAATGGGACGGTGCAATTGTTGATTGCATTGGCGTAGATGACAACAACTTGAAAGTTGGATAGAGCCTTATAGAAAATAGTTTGAGGATGAGAAAGGATGCTCAACAATGGGAACTTGATCTGCTGCTTCCTTTGATTCTTCTGGTCCACAAGGCTCACTCAATCAACGTCTTTCTGATCAATGCCTGACTGTTTCCGATTGGATGAGTTGGAGTTCAATGGAAACTTGTGAAACCAATCGATAAGGTGCAGTTGATTTCCAGTCCAGCTTAACAATCTTGCGCCAAAAAAATTGATCATTTGACTGGCAATTTTCTTATACTTGGGTATTCCAATCCAGGGTGATGCAAAAGTATTAAAATTGATTGGCTTGACTTGCTCAAAGAATGAAGGTTGCCTGGAATGAACCAATACAATCAAGAATATTCCTATGAGACCACCTAAGGAGTAACCTATGCAACTGAATTTGATCAATTTCCTCTGATTGGATTTGAGTTCTTTTTTCCTCAGATTGATCTCTCAAGCAACATGCTCAGCACAGTAGTTGATTCCATTGTAAGTATTAGTCCATTGGATCAAATTGGGTATGAGGATTTCGAGTTGATTGTTGGATTGCTGGATTGAGGAGTTGGCAATCTTCCAGAGTGTATTTGCAAGGTAGCTCACATGATCTGGTGAGCCCCAGAGGCCGTGGATGATGACAACTAGATGGATGTTGATTGGATGGATGTATTTGTATTGGTTGACTCCTTCCTCCTTGTCCTCCAACTCAATGGTGTCCTAGTGTTTGTCCTCCACTCAATGGTGTCCTAGTGTTTGTCGTCAAAGTGGGTGGATAGGATGAGCTTGATATTCAATGACAAGGCTCATCCTAATCTCCCCCCCTTGCCAAAAGAGTCAAAGATTGGCTTTCAGGATGAGACTGTTGAAGGTGGACAGTTTGAACGAAGTATAGTTGTCTCAGGTTGATCAAAGGCTTTTAACCGTATAAAAATAAAAAGAGCTTGGGCTCTGGTTAAATTAAAGGTAACGGGAAATGAATGAAATGAGCTTATAACGTCAAGCGTAACAGACCTCAGGACAGGAGGAAATGGGCACTCAAGTTGGTTTGGTAAATGAACAGATGATTAATTCCACTTGAGAGCACCATGGTTTATATAGACTAAATACATGATTGGCCAACAAGTGGTTGAGTACAAAATGAATAAGGCAAAATTAAAATAAGCAGTTTAAGTGACATGGTAAGTGAAATGTTATGCTTGGACAGTCTGACAATCACTACTAAGAACACAGCCTAGTTATATTTCAACCATTATTTTAATACTTCAATAACAACAATAATATAACTCAAATCAATCCAATCAATGATACTTCAAACTCCAGTGAAAGTCACATATATATAAACTCAAATTCTAACAGCACGGACCTTTGACTTTGAACCTCCCTTCCAGACGCTGCTGGGACATCTACAACTGGCTTGCTACTTATAGGGAATGTAAAAGCACCCTTCCGCAAGCAACATTGTTTACACTTGTCTTGAATACCTTGCATGGCTGTACTAGGGACACATTGCTTGTTTTGTTGAATTCAGTTTTTGCAATGGCAGAATGATGATGACAACATATTTAATTATGAATTCATTCAAAGCAAAGAAGTAATGATTAATGGGTATACAGTAATTGTCAAAACTTTGGAATTGATGGGAAACTGTCTGAACGCTTGCAGGAGCTTGTGTTTTTATACCCCAGCAACTGTCACGCTTCAAGCGTAAGGGTTATTGTCCTCCCACTTTGACATACTCTTTTCTTCAAGTACCATCTACCTCAGTCCATAAGCGTGAAAAACTAGAAGCACAAAATCAATGGTGCATTCCACTTATCAACTCTGGCTTGCATAAAAACCTTACATTCTTGGCAACTGACTCAGCATCCACTTGTAAACCTTGCAGTCAACTCTACCTTTGTAAACCATCCATTTGGGTTCCGCCCTTTCCAACCTGGGTGTCAATAACCCTCAGTTTCCCATTTCCAGTCACATGCTATTGCTAGTTTGCACTCAGGCTAGTCAAGCCATCTCAACTGTATAGTTTGAAAATGGACTAGTCCCTTACCCTCTATAAACTACATCTTCATATTGCATTGCTTCTGAAGTCATTCCCTCATGTATCAACCATTAAATCCCAATAAATTTTTCCCCTATTGTCTTGCACTTACACTAAGACCTTGGAAACAATTCATACTGTCATTTCATTTTGTACTCTTTCCATGTCATTCATTGCCTCATTGCTTGAAACTGTAGTTGACCATCCATCAGGTTGTATCTAGTCATTTTGGGTTACCTTATAAAGGCTACTCCGTTTGCCTGGGGATTGTCTCTGCAGTTAGTTAATTTCATACATTCTTGCATTTGCTAAATCCAGTCATCACATTGGGCTTGGATTTGGTTTCCCTCCATTGGAACATTCATCCCTCTTGCTGTGTTTTAAGTTACTCAACCATAAGTTTGCACTTTGCAGTTAGCCCTAGCTACCTTGCACTTGCCCTCATACTCAGTTTTCCTTCTGCATTTGGGATCATCTAAGATTGCCCTATAGTAAGTGGGGTGGTCGTGTGACACTCTGTTTCTCTTTATCTGTTTCTTTTTTTTCTACTGAAGGGTGTAATGTGTAATGGGTGCAGAATTATGGTTGGGACACGCGCGGGAAAAGCTTGATTTGGTGAGGGGGTGTCCTAGCTGGTTCACAGCCGGAATGACTAGGCACCCTAGAATGTCCGTTTCCCTTATTGTCTTTCTTTCTCCAGTGGTTGTGCGCCTGCGCTGGTGGCTTGTCTGTTTTATTTTGTAGGACAGGTACGGGGAACTGTGTGGCAGTTTTTTTGGGGTGTTTCAGGTACCTCACGGAGATCTTGGACACTCATAAAGAAGCGGGCTCAAAGTTGTGGTGGCAGGACTTGCAGTTGGGCAATTGCATGTGGGCAAAGTGGGACTCAGGTTTTCTCACTCACTCACTCAGGGCATGGGGATGTTCTAACAGGACCACTAGCTTAAGAAGGAATGCGCGCGCAGGAAACATGTATCTCTTTAAGAAGTTAAGACAGGCGCGGATAAAAAGAATGGAGAGAAGAGGAAGGGGGGGGGGCAAGGCCTCTAAGCCATTTTCATCATTTCCTCCATTTCTGCCTGCGAAAAAGCTAACAGGGCCCAGAATGATGCCAGGAGCTTGCGTTGGTATTCTGTGGATTATGAGCCGGGAGACGCAAGGAAAGCCCACAACATTGAGGTCAACCATCCAGGAAAGTTCTTGAAGTTGGCCGCCAAGAGGGCCATCACAGTGGGGATCTCCGGGATCTTGGGGGGGTTGGCGGAGGGGAGGCAGGCAGAAAGGAGGGGACTTCCAGAGGACCACTTGGGGGGCTTGGTCCAGGAGGGGGAAACAATGCAATCACAAGTGGGGAGGGTGGTGGCAGGGGAGTGACCTGCAGGGTTGCAGGCCTTTTTTCCGAGTCCAAAAAATACCTAGGGTTGGGTTCCAGTGCCAGAGCAGGAGTAGGCCGCAGGCTTGAAGGAGGCTCCGGAGGAGGACCCAGAGGGGGAGCCATGCGCCATCTGAGTATCTCCTCAATGCGTTGGTCCCTTGTGCCTTGGGTGACTCAGACACAATTGGCCCAGTAAGCCAAAAAGGTTGGGAATTCTTCCTTTTGGGGGGGGGGGTCCTGCGCGGAAGAGTTGCAACTCTCACTTGGAGGAGCGCAGCAAAGGGGCAAGTTGGGTGGAGTCCACAAGTCCTCTGAGATTGTGTGCTTGTGCAAAACCACTTACAGGTCCGGTTGAGCCCTCTTTCCCGGCCTGGGGCAAGAGCCGGATTGGGGAGGAGCCCAGGGCATTCCCTTGCTAAGCAAGCAGTGGCGGTGGCCACAACGGCAGGCAGTGCATGTGCAAAGGCCGTGGATGATTGAACACACGTGCCCGTTCTGGGAGGAGAACTCACAGGGTATCATAGTGGCGGACAAGAGGAACTTTTGGCGGTGTGTGAGGAGGAGCACAAGAAAGGGGTTGGTTGGTATGGGGAGGGCGCAAAGATGGTTGAGGTAGCAATGGGGAAGACCTCTGGGGACAAACTCACGTTGGGGGGGGATGTGGTGTCATTATATAGCCTTGGGTCAAGAACCGTGCCATGGTTGGCGCGCTCAGAATTTGGTAGGTCAGGCTCAGCATTTGGGATGGGTGCAGTCTCAGCAGCAGCGGCAGCAGGGCTCAGCATACCAGGCCTGGGTTGGGATTAATTGGTTGTGGTGGGCCGCGGCCCACTCGGACATTACTGACCCAAGAATGGAGCTGGCCCAACTGGTTTTGCAGGCGGCTATTTTGGGAAGGTAGAGCGGGGAAATTGGGCCTATAGGAGCAGACCAGGTGCGCGCAAGCGCGGGCCAACCAATGGGGCAGGAAATCAAGCGGCACACGGGGCGGATAGGGACAACGCGGGGGGGCTCAAAGTAGGGCGCAGCAAAGGGCTGCATCATGAGAAGGAAAAAATGGGTGTGTGTAAGGTTAGGCAGGCTTGAGGGTGGTTGCGGCATGGGAAAGGGTTAGGGTTAGGCTAGGGTTCTGGTTTTTAGGGTTTCTTTTCTATTTTGGTGTTGGGCTGTCATTGTGCCTGTACTTAGTTTAGGGTTGAGATTGTGGGCATAAATTCTGTGCTGTCAACCCCATCTTGGAGGTCATATATGTATAGAGGGTAAATAGATGATTGCATCACAGCTTACAGTACAGAAAGGAAAGGAAAGGAAGGAAATTCATCTCTCTCTCTTTCTCCCTAAAAAGGCTAATCCTTATCCTTACAGACGCTAGGATCATCAATTCTGGAACTTATGGACAACTAGGGGAGTACCACTCTCTTACTTTCCACACGGCAGAGGCAAACCCGCTTCACAGATAGTGAACAAGGCAAGATGCTGCAGTTCATGAGCAATCCTTAGCTAATTTCCATTTTCCTTGACAACTTCAAAGATTGGGCTGGATTAAATTGATTTGGATTGCTTGTAGTGACCCATTTTCATTCGCCTGGGAACCATCTCCAAAAAGGGATCCCAATCAGTCGGGGGAATTGGAATTGGCTTGATCTGCCACAGCTTGTGCGGAACTGTGGGGATAATTTAGGGGTCACCAATCTCACTTTTCAGCAGCCTGCGCTTGTCTGGGCCAAAGGCCAGGGCCTTCTCCCGCAGTACCAACACAGACACCACCAAATCCTTTTCTTCCACGCTTAACCATCCTGTGGGCCCAAACTTAAGAGCATCAACCCGCTTGTCAGTGATCTGGGCCAATTGTGTTACCCAATTGGACTTCTTCAAGGGCATCTCCCAAGGATACCAGGACAAGCAATCAGGCGCAAGGGTCTGTTAAGTCCCTGCAGCATTGGCTTGTTCCATGGCCATACCTTCCACACCACCGGCTTGTACTTGCCAGCATTGCACCTTGCCATCCACACCCTCCCATTTTCACCGCAAGTCCTAGCAATAATCAAACCAGGGCTTTTGCCTTTTCTCACAAATTTGGCACAATGATAGGGTCTTTGAAACATAGAACTTCCTAGAGATGCATACTGAGGAAGGGAACGTACTTCTGCAACCCACAATTCCCACACCACTTCCTTTCCAACCTGCTCCTTGCTAGTCAACCACCCGTGCAGAGCCAGAGCTTTCTCCACACGGTAACCGCGGCCAACTAGGAAAAATCCTCCACAGGATGACCCTTACCGTCAACTACCCCATCTGACTTGCCTTCATAGCACCCATTTTCCCTTTCTGTGGTTGCAGATTGTTGTTCAAACCACACCCCAAACAAATCCTCAACTGTTAGCACTTCTGTTCTCACTTCCAAGTTGAAAGAAATCTGGGCCGGGAATGCAAACATGAATGGCCATCCCAAGATCACGTCGCCACATTCCACCAAAAGGAACCATAAAGGCTTTCTGACCTTTGCAACCTTGACATCCTTGCCTTCCACTACCCCGTCCACATGGCACTTGCTTCCATTCAACGCCCGGAGCCCCATTGCACACTTCCTCCACACCAATCCCAGCCCATCCACCAGACTCAATGAAAGCATGTTGACCATTGACCCACTATCCACCATTTCCCAAACCTTCCACCCCACAATTATTATTGCAAGGTAGGCAAGCAGAACAAACATGGATCTTGATTGGTACAGCTTGCAATCTGCCACCTCCTCCGCCACGTTCACGCTCTGGACTGTTGTCGGGACCAGGCCTTGTCTGCACTCCCTCAATGCTTGGAACTTTTCCTAAACAACCACCGGGGCAAAGCAGCTAATTCTTGCAGTGTTAGGAGTATTGGCACCTTTTTCCCCATCACCCTCCACGCAATCACCACGGATTTCTTCTTCCCCATGGCCTTTTTTGTCTGTCCGTCTCTGGCAGGCACATTCTCTGCTGCCTTTGGAACTGGTGGTGGCTTGCTAACTTAAACATCCATCCTTTCCACTGCAATCTGCTTTTTTGCCACCAGCACCCTTACCTTGGCTTCTACCCTTGGCACTTGAAAGGTCTTGGGGGCGGTGAAAATTGCAAGTGACACCTGAGCGGCATCAGCCCAAGCTTTCAACCTTTCCTGTATCTGCACCATAGGGGGCGGCTGACCTGCAATTGAGTCCACCGGTTTTCCCGTCAGAAATGTGGAGGTGAGGCCAGACATGCGCACCAAAACTTTTTTCATGTCCTCTGTGAGATGGAAACACAACAACTTCCAATTACCCTTCTCCCCACAATACATACACATACACACCATCAAACCTCTGGAAGTCCTCTTCCAGATGAGGTGGTATTGCGCACGGTTGGACTGGAGCCAACGGGGCCATGGGGACAATAGGGGCCTTGGTCTGGTTAAGAAAGATCCACAGATCCCGCATGATCTCTGTCATCTCACCCACCACTGGATCTGGAGCCTGCTGAGGTTTTGCCACGCAAAAGGATGTCAATGTCCCCGCAACTGGTGCTTCTGCTGGGGCTGGTACCAAAAGTGTTACCAACTTCTTCAAAAACGTTGGGTACGTTTGCACCATTTCTGCAATGAGCTTGTCTTAGTTTATCTCACTATCCATGGCCTGGCAGATGACCAACAAGTCCAGAAGGATTGCCACACTCTGGTCTAACAATCTCTTAAAAAATCCATGGTCTTACAGGTATTGTTGCACTCCCAAGTGGAGTGACAGTCCCATTCTTCCCAAAAACACCCCCTTCATTGCCCACGTCTGCCCCAAAACAACTTTGTTCTTGAACAGATAGCCGTAGATTTGCTCAAACTTTGACATTTACTCCACCAATTGTTTGCGCTTCCTGACCCCTCCATGCTTGATTGCCTCCACGACAGCTTGCTCAAAGTTGCTTTCATGGAAACAAGGCTTGTGCTTTCCCCACCTTTCCAACATCTTGCTCTTCAACCTTCCCCAATCTTGCATTTCATACCCAACCATTTCCTCCACATCCCAAAGCTTCTCTTCCTCAGTGATGAACAGAACAATTGTACAAACCTTATCCCCCCCAATGCACCTTTGGAGTCCGCAATACCCTGGACCTAGAGAGGAATCCCTCCATTTCTGTGGTGCTGAACCAGAGGTGAGGAAAGTCCCTAGGTCTAAGCCACACCCAACAAGGGACTTCAGCCACCATTTCCAACGACTCCCCCTCTGATGGCAGAGCAAGCATGCCCATCCTGGGAGTGGAAGCGGCAAGTGGCAGGGGCTGAGCTGGAGCCTTAGGAGTTGGTTGTAAAGGAAAAGCAGGTGGAATTTTTAATCCTGGTGCGGTTGTTCAAAGAATCCTGAGTACCTTTGAGAGACTTGGGACAAAAAAAGTTCCCGGCCAGACCCCCAGATGTGGAAACAAGAGAGGGAACTCCCCTAGTTATCCCTAAGTTTTGGAAGCAATGGTCTAAGAATCTGTAAGTGTTAACTTTCATGTCTACCTCACTCTTCCTTAACTCACTCAGCCCTCACTACATGGACCATGCGCACCCTGACAGGGATTCCTGATCAAGATCTCAGAACCCTTTGGGGGTCACAAGCCTACCAGACGGAAACCAACTAGGATCACTCCACTCATCCCTGGGGAATCTTCTTTTTCTCTTTCATCAGCATCTCTTCTTGTTTCTTTCATCATCCACCTTGTACTCCTGTCCACTCAACATACTTGTAACCAATACACCCTTCCAAAGATCAGCCTAGACGTGTCTACTTCCCATTGTTTGGGTCCTCAGACTTTCTCAGTCATGTAACTGGTAAGAGTCAGTCATCTCACCTTCCTAGGCTCCTGACTCATGACACCTTGAATCAATCAACCACCACCAGCTCAGTCCACTCAACCCTTGTTGACCCAACCAATGCACAAACTCAACCCCCAAACGTTGTCATGCCAACTGCCTTAAAGACCTGTCTGTTTCCTTTTGTGTTCTTTTTGTGATGTCTCAAACTTCTGCTCATCCCTGTTCATTTGTTCTTTTCTTTTGTCAGCTTTCTGGTTTGTTTTTGAATTCAATCTAATTTCACCAATACAGTTGAAAAACAAACCCTTTACCAACTGAGGAAACCAGAAGGAGCCATGGAATCAACCTCTCAAATCAGACACAAGAATGATGGATTCAGGCAGGCTATGCTCAAGATGGCACTGGAGACTATTCCCCTTCTCTTGAACAACAACTACAGCATCTGGAAGGAAAAGATGAACTCATTAATCAAGCTTTGAGGAGTCCTCTGTGCCATGGAATTGGAATCAATGACGCTCTCTTTGCAAGACAACAACAAGGTTCAACTACTCCTCATTTCAAAGGTTGACTCAGTCACTCACAACAACATCATCAGTGCGGCAAAGGTGAACTCCACCAAATCAATATGGGCAGCTATCAAGGAGAGATAATTGTTGTCAGAAGCCTTGAACAGAGCTCAAATCTTCAACCATTTCCTTCACATCACCTTCCAAGAAGACAACATTGCGGGATTCATCACCAAGGTTAGGACTGAAATCAAAAAGATGATTGATATAGGGATATAACTACCGCAAGACATCCTGGCCTACCTCATCCTCTTCAAGTTTCCCGCTTAACTTCAAGATCTCAAAAGACAGCTGATGCATTCAGAAAAGACCAGTCATGTCAATTTTGTGTGCAACCACCTCAATCAGTTCAAAAATGAAATAAAATCCAAAAACTCCCACAAATCTGTTACCCTCACAGATTCCGCACTTTTCACAAGCAAGAAAAAATTCAAGAGCCAACAGTATAGTCATTGCATAGAAGGATACCACAATCCCAAACAGGAAAAGAACCATTTGGAGAAGGTTTTTTTTCATCTTCATCCAGAAAAGGCCCCCAATTGGTGGAGAGAAAACCAGGCCAGATGGAAGAAAAAACAGAAGCCCAAAAACAAAATGGCTCATTACCATGCCTTTTTTACCAAATGGATCCAATACAAGCCAATTTTCAATCAAAACATCCTCATTGGCAGCAGCCCCCCAGCTCATATCTTCAATTACAAGAATTTTTTCATCACTCTCAACAAAAGCATTGAAAAAAGAATTTCCACTGGCAAGAATGGGGCAAATCTTCCCATTGAAGGGACTGGAACAGTCAAGCTCACCTGGAAAAACCAAAAAATTTTCCTCAATCAATTCCTCTACGTACCAGAGATAGTAGTAAACCTCATCAGTCCAGGAATACTCATTGGAAAAGGGTCTTGCTTGGTTCTTCAACAGAGATTTAATCATCATCCAAGGATAAATCTGGGACAATCTCTTTGTAGCTCAGAACCCAAAATGGATAGGCCAAAATCACTTCTTCCTTTCCGTGAACAGCCATCCTGGGAGAAATTTGAGAGAACTGAACCTTGCTCTTGGCCACACTTCAACCAGCCAACTCCGCAAGATCAAAGACATCAAAATTAAAAAGGACAAAATTGATTCCTTCTACTGTAGATACTGCGCCCTTTGAAAGATCACCAAGACCCTGTTAAAACTCCAGTTGACAGCCTCCTCCAAGCCCTTTGAACAAATACACCTGGACCTAATTGGTCCACTCAAACCTCCATCACTCAGACAAGAGAGATTCATCCTCACCGTGGTGGAAAACTTCACCAGCTATCTGAGGAGGATACCTCTCCAAGGCAAGGATCAAACTGCCAAATTCCTCATTGCATTTCTGGAACAAAAAAAATCAAAACTGGGCTACTTCCCATGCAAATTGGGTTCCAAAGGAGGGAAATAATTCACAAACAACAGGTTAGTTCGATTCTTAAGGGAAAATTCAATCAGACAACTGATCTCCAAACCGCACCACCCTGAACACAACGGCAGCGCAGAAAGGGCAAATAGGACCATTGTTGAAAGCCTGCAATGCACTGTCAGCTTTTCCAAACTCCCCGCTCAACACTGGCCTGAAATCCTGAAATCCTGCTGTCTCAGCCTCAACCAAATACCAAGGAAGTGGAACAAAAGTTCTCCCTGGGAACTGATTCAAAAGAGCACCATTCCTCTGCCTTACTTCAAACAACTCAGAACCTCAGTCATCAACCTCAACCATCACAGGGTCAAGAGGAAGAAATTCCATTAAAAAGGCCTCAAAGGCAAGCTAATAGTGTACAACCCTGACTTCAGATCCTATTGAATCCTCAGACCCAACAGAAGCATCACATGCTCAAAACATGTAAGTTTTGACCTCAAGTCAATTGAGAATCTGGAAGGCAACAACTCCCAAAGTAGTAATCCCATGATTGAAGGCACAAATTACAATCAACCCAATCCCAAAGCTTCAAGACCAGCCAATCACAACCCCAGAATAATCAAAAATACAGAGCGCTACCGCAACAGGTCACCGGATTCACTTGAATTGGTTGACTCCACCTCAGACAACAAGGCCGAGGACCTCTCAGAAGACAACCAACCACTTCTGAGGACTGCCACTTCTTCAAGACCTCCAGACAATCAAAAAATACCAGTTCAGAAACCACCCAGAACAGAGACAACCCACCTACCTGATCTGCCTGGTTGCACTCTGAGGAACAGATCAAACTGAAAGCCACCCCAAAGGTATGGCTTTCACCACTACTAAAAGCCAAAAAAATACCTGAAAGAGATGTCCTGTGAGGAAGTGGAGAAGTGGAAGGAAGCCATCAGAAAAGAACTGAAGAAATGAAAGGACCTGGCTGTTTGGGAGGAATAAAAGAGACCAGACCCGGCTAACCCCCTTGAAACCATGTGGGTGTTCAAGATCAAAGAAAAATGTCACAAAAATACTCTCATTCACAAGGCTATAATCTTTGTTTGCAGGTTCAACCAAATCTATGGCCTTGATTACAAGGAAACCTTTTCCACAAAGGGAAAAATTTCCTCTCTATGTGCTATATTTCAACTTTCTCTCAAAAACAGCCTTCCAATTAGACAGTTTGACATCAAATCCGCCTTTCTCCATGCACCTATAAGAGAAGAATTGTGCATCAAGACTCCAGACGGCTCTGGCAGACCCCCAAAATACCTCAAACTCAAAAAAGCCTCTATGGACTGAAGCAATCCCCAAAGAACTGGTACAACAACCTTGCCGACTGGATCAAATCCATGGACTTTGTAAACTCCAACAGAAACCCCTGCCTCTATATATCAAAAGATGGGGACTCCTTTATCTTCTTCCACATGGAAGCTCTAATCCTTGTTGGAGATGGAAACGGATTCAAAGAAAAATTCAACCTGAGATTCCAAAAATCGCAATGCCAAAATCCAGATACAATTTTGGGCATGAAGTTTGAAAGTTCAGGACATTCCATCCAACTCAGTCAACCCAAGCACATCAATCAGGGGCTTGAAGAACTCAGACTCTGGGAATGTAGCCCTGTATCCACTCCACTCACCCCTAAACTCCAACTCAGTGCAGCCACGGATGAGGATTTTGAGGCCTTCAAGCAGCTCAATGTCAACTAATGGTAAGGAATAGGCATCCTCAACTACATTTTCTGCAGAACCAGACCCAACCTCAGCCTTGCTGTGTCAAGCTTGGCCCGCTTTTAAAAAAAACCTGGCCTCATTCACTGGAGGGAGCTCAAAAAAAACCTGGCAGTACATGAAGGCCACAAAGGATCTGAAACTGACCATCAAGTACAATGGTGAGGCTGACCAAATGGTCTTTTACAGCAATTCATCCTGAAAAAGGACCCAGGGACCTGCAAATCTCAATCTGTCTACCTGGGGCTAGCCTTCAGATCCCTAATATCATGGGAGAGCTTCAAACAATGGAAAATTGTCTACTCAACCACTGAAGCCAAGCTCAAGAGGCTTCTGGATTTGTTCCTGGAAGGAAAGTGGCTGCAAAACCAAATTGGAGAAGTTTTCTCAATCAAAGTTCCCAGCTCCCCTTACCTCATTGGAAACAAAGGACTCAAAGAAAAACTGAAAAGATTTGGTTCCAATGCCAAAACCCGCCACATAAATCTCAAAGCCAAAGGACTTGGGGAAGAACTGGAATTTGGCAACCTTTCAATCCAGCTGATATCATCCAATCAAATGCTGGCTGACCCACTCACCAAGGTTGTTCCAAAAACCACACTGTCCAAATTCATCCATGTGATTCAACCATCATTTGCCCTACCTAATTGAGCAGGCTGACTATTTCCAGTTATGGGTTGTGTTAACTTTCACATCTCCCTCACTCTTCCTTAACTCACTCAGACCTCACTACGTGGCCCATGCGCACCCCAACGGGGATTCCTTGTCAAGATCTCAGAACCCTTTGGGGGTCAAAAGCCTACCGGATGGAAACCAACTAGGATCACTTGACTCATCCCCAGGGAATCTTCTTGTTCTCTTTCATCAGGGTCTCTTCTTATTTCTTTCATCATCCACCTTGTACTCCTGTACACTCAGCATACTTGTAACCAATACGCCCTTCCAAAGATCAACCTTGACATGCCAACTTCCCATTGTTTGGGTCCTCAGACTTTCTCAGTTGTGTAACTGGTAAGATTCAGTCCTCTCACATTCCTAGGCTCCTGAATCATGACACCTTGACCCAATCAACCACCACCAGCTCAGTTCACTCAACCCTTGTTGACCCAACAAATGCCCAAAATCAACCCCTGAACTTTGTTGTACCCACTGCCCTAAAGACCTGTCTGTTTCCTTTTGTGTTCTTCTTGTGATGTATCAAACTTCTGCTCATCCCTGGTCATTTTTTCTTTTCTTTTGGAAGCTTTCTGGTTTGTTTTTGAATTCAATCTCATTTCACCAATAGTAAGGATAAGCATTCCCCTTTGAAGAGAGAGAGAGATAGAGAGAGAGAGAGAGAGAGGAAGGGAGTAAAAGATGATTAATTCCTTCCTTTCCTTTCCCTTCCGTGATTGTATCCCATGAGATATGCTCCCCCACCTCCAAGCTGGGGTTGAGAGCGCGGGCTTTATGCTCACAATCTTAAACCTAACCTAAGTACAAGCGCAATGATAGCCCAACAACAAATAGAAAAGAAAATATAAAAAACAGAACCCTAGCCTAAAACTAGCCCTTTTCCCATACCGCAACCACCCTAAACCCCACCCACCATTGCACACACCCAGTTTGTTCTTCTCATGACTCAGCCCTCCGCCGCGCCATACTTGGAGCCCCCTGCATTGTTGGTATCTGCCTGGCGCACCACATGATTTCCTGCCCCCACGGGTTGGCCCGCGCTTGTGCGTGCCTTCCTTGCTCCCATAGCCCCAATGGCCCCACTCTACCCTCCCAGACTAACTGCCTGGCAAACCTGGTTGGGCCGTCTTCATCCTTGGGTCCGTAGTGTCCAAGCCAGCTACGTACTGCCACATCCAATTGAGCCCAACTCCAGCCTGGTATGCTGATCCCTGTGGCAGCTACTGTTGAGACCGCAGAAGCTGCTGCTGAGACTGTGCACCTCCAAAATTCTGAGCCTGAGCTACCAAATGCTGAGCACGCCGGCCTTGACACAGTTCCCAATCCAAGGCTATATAACAACACCACAAGGTATTATTTGTAAGTTCACCATCTAATGCAAAACATCTACTTTTCCAAAATTTGAGTTTCAAACCAATTACAGTAGTTTTTGTTGATCTTTAACTCTTTGGCTTTGATATGAATTTGCCTCTCTTCTTTTGCCTTTGTTATTGTACTCTAAAAAAAATTGACCAAAGATGTATAATTTTAAGCCCAGGGAAAAATCAAATTTATGTCAGTATAATTTCATGAGGATAAAGAAAAAAGCCAACCTGAAAATGATAACAATTGTAACTTTCAAATCTTTAATGATTGGGAAAGTCTTTTTTCATCACCCCAAACACCCCAGGGAAATCTTGTACCAAATTAACAACCACAAAAAGGAGATTGGTGTTTAATTTTTACAAGAGGACCTCCTAAAAATCTAGCACCAATTACAGGAGGTTTTGTGTTGAAAGGTACTGATTCAATTACTTTCCAATAGTGAGCCAATTTGACAGCCAATTTGAGACTCAAAGATCATATTATTCAAGATGCAGCCTTGAAAAAAGTAAAACTAATTTAACACCATGTGTTAGTAATTTGTTGAGTAATTTTAAGACTTGGAAAGTAGTTGCCGTTGTAAATAGAAACCAAGTTTTACTTGTTTTTCTTCCAATTTCTTTTTTTGCACAAGAAAAATCAAAAGGGGAATTTCTCAGTTTCTGATCATTTAACTGCCAATTTGAATCTTTTAACAGTTCCATCCCAATTCAGGGTCTTTGAATGGTGAAAGATAAAGATATTTTACATAAAATATACAATATAATAAAAGAACTGATATTTTTTCTTTATTTTTTTGTTATTTTTTTCTTCATTTGTTTCTTCATTTTTTTCTTCATTTTTTTCTTCATTTTTTTCTTCATTTTTTTCTTTATTTTCTTCTTTATTTTCTTCTTTATTTTCTTCTTTTTTTTTCTTTATTTTTTTCTTTATTTTTTTTCTTTATTTATTTATTTCTTTATTTTTATCTCCAGTTTTATCTTTATTTTTATCTTTATTTTTATCTTTATTTTTATCTTTATTTTTATCTTTATTTTTATTTTTATTTTTATCTTTATTTTTATCTTTATCTTTATCTTTATTTTTATTTTTATTTTTATCTTTATTTTTTCTTAATTTTTTTCTTTATTTTTTTCTTTATTTTTTTCTTTATTTTTTTAATTATTTTTTTTGATCATTTTTTTCATTATTTTTTTCATTATTTTTTTCATTATTTTTTTCATTATTTTTTCATTATTTTTTTCATTATTTTTTTCATTATTTTTTTCATTATTTTTTTCATTATTTTTTTCATTATTTTTTTCATTATTTTTTTCATTATTTTTTTCATTATTTTTTCATTATTTTTTTCATTATTTTTTTCATTATTTTTTTCATTACTTTTTTCATTATTTTTTTCATTATTTTTTCATTATTTTTTTAAAATTATTTTTTTTCATTTTTTTTCTCTTTATTTTTCTCTTGTTTTTTCATTATTTTTTTTGTTATTTTTTTCATTATTTTTTTCATTATTTTTTTCATTATTTTATTTCATTATTTTATTTCATTATTCTTATCATTATTTTTTTCATTATTTTTTTCATTATTTTTGTTTTTATTTTTCTCTTTATTTTTCTCTTTATTTTTCTCTTTATTTTTCTCTTTATTTTTCTCTTTATTTTTCTCTTTATTTTTCTCTTTATTTTCTCTTTAATTTTTTTCTTTATTTTTTTCTTTATTTTTTTCTGAGTTATTTGAGAAATTATGTTATTCAAACTCCAAATGATCAACCATACAGGTTATTTATTGCAAAGATCAAAATTCATCATTTAAAAAACAATTTTTTCCAAAATTTTGATAAAACAAGACATCTTTTGTGCAACTTTCAAACCTTTGACACTGAGGGTGTCTTGGAAAATCAATAAATTATCCTATTGAGTTTTGGTGGTTTTGAAACACTGGAAAATTATTCTACATTGAAAAAAAATATTGACGGGTTTCCTCTGAATTTTGGGTCCAATTTTTGAATGCCTCCACCCAATATTCCTTCAAGCTTGTTGGGTACACATTCTTTCAGCCAATAAAAGTTTCCCCATAATTTTTTTGGTAATTTCTGGAGGGAATGCTGTTGAAAAAAACTTGAATAAAAATTTAAAAATAGAAGAAAAAAATTTAAATGTTTGGAATTTTGAAAAACCACTTTAACAGGATTTTTTGAGTTTTTTACAGAAGGGTAGATCTGGAGGGAATCTCCAAGAAGAACAAGAGAGTATAGTTTTAGTTTTATGAATTATTTTATATCTCAAAAAATTTATCAATTCAATTCAAAATATCTTTGTTTTAAGGGACTTGGTTTTTCAGCCTACTAGATTCTAGGACCCTTGAAATCCTTTGAATAATAGAGGTAGTAGATTTGGAATAAATAAATTATCCAATTTGATGCTGCAATTATCCATAAATATTTGGATAAAGCAAATGAAATGAAATGAGGTTATTTGATCTGTTTTAAGGCTGAATTAATCAACAAATATATATAATTAATTCAATAAAAATATGTGCCACATTTAATATTGGGGATCATTAACACCACTCTTCAGGGGATTAAACTTGTAATGTGTGCACCTGGGACTTTGGAAACTTGATACAAGGGGATAATTAGAGATAAAAATGCCTGTTATGGCTGGGCTAGGGTACCAAACCAGCCACAGAAGAGAGAAATAACTTACTGGGTAGATAGTTAGAGCCTGGTTACCTCCAATGAATGAAATCAAGGTTAGTTAGTGTACCTATTATGATTTTTTAAGGACTTATCATGGTTCAACAGCTGATTCATAAGGGTTTACTTTTTTAAATAAACAGTCAGACTAAAGCCATTAATCACTTAATTATCCTAATAGGCAATTTATTCCTTTATGGAAAAGTGTCTGTATATATAATAATGAGTAGCTGGGGGATATACAAACTAAAAGAGGCCTTTATTTATCACATTTTAGTTTTTCAGGGGCCTCCATGAGGTTTATCAGCGTAAAAGGAGGGGAAGAAGCCATTTACTTGGGCTAGAGGTGAATTCATGCATCTACCACAGGCTGCATATGGTTTTGTAGGCCAGATGACCCTGTCAAGTTTTAATAAATATGATATTTCTGGAATTTTCTGAGGTTATTGGCAGGGGGGATGAGCCTGAAAACCCAGGATGTATCTTGTTGGTGGATTTGTGTGAGTTGGTGAAAATTTTAGTGAAATTAGGATCAATTAAATTTGATTTTATTTAAATTTATATGGTATGCTTTCAGCCCAGTTTTTACTTGTTCAGGTTTGAGAAGTCTGTGAAAGTGGATTTTGGCCATTTTTGTAATTCTGGTAAAAAGCTTCAATTAATATTCCAAGGGGTTGTCACATTTATTTCCTGTCATATTTTGACTTACTTGATGTTTTGGTGACATGGTTGATGGATGGGAATGCATATTAGGGTGTATCAAAGTTACGCAAACCCACCCTTTTTTATTGGCGGGTTTCAACCCAAATCCGCCATTAAAAATAAAAAAACCATCTATTTCAAATAAGACGTGTCAAAATTACCTTAAAATAAATTGGTTTTTTCAAATAAAATATTTAAAGGCTTTCACCAGCTCAAACCATCATTCCACATCATGAAACCTGGTTTCAACCTCCAACCTCTTTGGAAAAATTCTACCTCCAACCTCATCCAAAAATTTGATTCATTCCTCTTCATCTCTACGTTGCTATACTCATCACTTAATCACTGCCATTGATTCATCAATCTCATCAATTTCTCAGCTCATCACTTAATCTCTTTCATCGCTTCATCACTCTCATCACTTTCTCACACATTATCAATTTCATCACACCCATCCTCTCATCACTTCATTGGTTCATCCCCCCTTTCATCACATCCTAAATTTCATTGCTTCATTGCTTCATTGCTTCATTGCTTCATTGCTTCATTGCTTCATTTCTTCATTGCTTCATCCCTGTTACTCTTTTCAAATGGCCCCTCAGCAATCCTCCCCCTGCAAGTCCACTAAACAATCCAATGGACCAAAGCAAAAATCTCCAAGGAGCTCAAAATCCAACAATCCTCTCCCATCAGCTTCCATGGGCTCAATTCATCTCAAGAGGGCTGATCACATTATTGTGTTAAACTGGTTTAAAATTCCATCCAACTATGACACTTTCTTTGGATCTGACACTGAAACACCAGCTGGAAAACCTCCATCCCCTAAGTTTAATGGTTATCTCCTGATGTTCAATGAACTGAAGAATAAAACCAAAGGTAGGCTGCATCTTTCATCCAAACAGATGCGGAAGAAATTCAAGAACTATCAATCCAAAAATTGCCCCTTTAGCCAATGCTGACAAGCCCTATTCTTTCCCTGTCTCTGTATGTTTGTCAAATCATCTCCTCCCATCCACATACTACAATTGGGGTGAGGATCAAGAAGGGATTAAATTCATCTTATAAAATTCACTTGAATTGATACCCCATGGCAATAAATTGCTTGATTTATTGCAAATTGATCCAGAGATCAATTTCCAATCAATTTCTAAATCAATTTTTGATCAATTGATAGATTGATTGGAGATTGATTGAGGGACCAATTGGAAATTGATTGGAAATTCCACGTCTCTGTATGTTTTTTAAATCATCTCCTCCCATCTTGTTCCCTCCCATCCAAATACTTCAATTGGGGTGAGGATCAAGAAAGGATTCAGTTTGTTTGGTAACATTTTGAGGGCAGTGGTGGTTTTAAAACCCAAACTTTTGCAAACTTTGGGATTTGAACCCATGGCCTCACCATTGATTAGTGATGCTTTAACCACTAAGCTAAGTGTGCCATTGCCAGATGGGCCACTGTGCCTGTCTGCTTTCTCAGCCTCATCAGATAATCACTCCTTTCCCCTAATGATCATCCCAGCTCATATTCTGATCATCACACACTTGAATCAATAAAAACCATTCAAAGTAGACAAGCTTGGCAAGGACTGTTCAGGATGCCCAAAGACAATTAGGAGTAGAGATTGTATGCGCTTCCTCACCTACGCCAATAATTATTGCAACAGTCATTTTGGTGATTCCAGTTGATTTTTGGATCAAGTATTGATCAATAAAATCTCACTCAATCTACTGCCCCACAACATCCTCCGTAAAATAATCAACTATCTTGATTTATACTCCATCATTTTTCTGTCCCAATCATCTTGTTTTTTGCGCAAAGAAGCAACCAAGATCAAACATGACCTCCGGATTGTTGGTCTTCTTGGAATTTTCTTGGTATATCTCAAGGGCTGATGAGGTTAGGAGGGATTGGTTGACCGGGTTGGCTGGTGAGATGATGCTCCAAGAATTGCGGGGGGAGAGGGCTCACTTTAGTCATGGTTAAAGATTTTGGCCTTGTGACCTGGTTTGAGATGGCTATGGTCGCATAGAGGGCCAGCGGTAAAGAGGGTGGCCTGGTTTGGGTTGAGGAGGAGCCCATCCTGGGGATGAGGGATGGACAAAAACCTGGAGGAATGGCAGCTCTGGGTGGAGTGGGCAAAGAGTGGGGGTTGAGGGAGTGGTGGCGGAGGTCCTGCTGATTCAATGGGGGATGGGGCCTGCCAGAGTCTGCAGATGAGGAGCGCAAGGAGGAGAAGGAGGCGGCAGCAGAGGTTACTGGGGTGGGCCTGGTCTGGCTGGGCAGGGCTGGTGGCAATTGCTTGAGAGGATGGTGGCCCGTGGGGGCAAGGTTTGCCAGCGGTTGGGAGGATGAGGAGCTGGGGGTGGGCTTGGACGGGTTTGAGGGGTTGGCGGGTGGCTGGCCAAGGCTGCTCGGATGGCATTCAATGAGAAGCTGGGGCAGATGGGATGGCTCAAGTGGCTGGTGGTGGGTGTCTGGCTTGATGGGGATTGGTTTGATGACTGGGGGGAAGGCAGCTTGGTGCAGGTCATCTGA
This sequence comes from Puccinia polysora, assembly GCA_025617555.3. Classification (NCBI taxonomy): domain Eukaryota; kingdom Fungi; phylum Basidiomycota; class Pucciniomycetes; order Pucciniales; family Pucciniaceae; genus Puccinia; species Puccinia polysora. The sequence goes on from CM062623.1 coordinate 22,826,362, forward strand.
GACAGTCAATTCAAGACAATACCACGCAGGCTGATGGATGGATTACATTTGGGAGGAGAGGGAAGCAAGGAGGTCAAAAAAATCTCTTCTGGTCTCACCCTGGAAGGGAGGGGAGGGTAAACTTGGGGGCTCTGGTCCAACTAGACTCAGACTTGGTTGGATTCAAGCTTGGGCTGGAATGGATGATGATGATGACTATTGATTTAATTGGGGGTGCTGACTAAAAAACTAGTGCTTGGTCATATCCCAGCTGAAAAATCAAATGATTCCCTCCCTTGTGACTCAATGGTCCTCTGGTAGTTCTTGATTGATCAAGAAAGTAGTAAGTGAGAACCTAGGTTGGGATCCTTGGACGGGCAGTTAATGAGTTGGACAGTCAAATTCAAATTGAGCAGGAATGCCATTGGACCATTGACTAGAACTTGTGATCCAGGCGGAGGGAGGGTAGATTATCACCAGGCAGAGCAGGAATTGGAGTCAATAAGTTATTCAGGACTAATACTTATTCACTTGTGAAACTTGCTAATCTATCCTAGTACAGGCTCTGAGAGTAATTCACTTCTAGTTAGCTAGCTGTTGTCCTGGTCACAATGGCTTCTTCTACCAGAGTTCATACTTCAAGAACCACCATCAGGATCTTGAGGTGATAGATGGAGTGAGAAGAAGGTTTGATAATCAGCGGAATAATGAAAACTAAACTTAAATGCACACTTTGCAATTCCATACACTAGTAAGTATCTTCTGAATCAATAAATTTTAGGGAGATGCTTATGTATATGATATATATGTGATCATAATCTTTGCTGATTCATAAACCTGTATAATCTTTGGGAAAAAATCACGGACAGGGAGAGAATTAAACTAACCAATTAGGAAATTGATTTTGGTTAATTGTTGATATCAAAATGAGCAGCTCATGATCCGCAAGGGGTTTTGTGGGAAAGAGGAAAAGGGGTGAAGTGAGAGAGTGGTTACAAGGGATGAAGAGTGTTTTAGCATAAGATTTCATCTAGGCTTGGTACAGTATGAGGTGATGGGTGTTGGTGAGGTGGAGGTGATGGGTGAGGTGGTAGTGATGGGTGAAGATGTTTGGTGAGTGGAGATGAGATGTGTGTAATGCAATGGAAATTGGATTGGTATGGATTTTCTGAGGTGGAGGTGTGGATGGGTGTTTTTCATGGGATTGATGGTGGATGGATGATGGTGGATAAATGGTGGGTTTGATGTTTGAAATTTTCCATTTTCATGAAACCCATCATTAGGGCGTATCAGAGTTGAAATTTTCAAAAAGTTAAATGTCTGATTTGAGGCTTATCCATTTTTTTCCCCAAAATTTTATTTTTTTTATTTGAAGCCATTGGCTCATTGTTTATTTTAATAGAAAAATATTTTTTGAAAAATAAATATTTTTCCTGAAATAAGAAATTTAAACTTTCCAAAATTTCAACTCTGATAAATCCTATTTTGAAATACACCAGGTAGGTGGTATGTGTATTTCAGAAACCCACCATTAAAAATGGCAGGTTTGTTAAAAAAAAAGGCGGTTTTCTAATGGCGGATTTGCTGACTTTGATACACCCAATTAAAATGCATGCCTTTCCAATGTATTTTATAATCCTCATGTCATGGGTTTTTGTAGTCATCTTGTATCTGAAAGATGGGGGCACAGCTTTTAGACTGTAATTGGAATGGCCCGGCTTTGAAGCTGCTTTGAATTATAATTTTCAGAGACAGGGATGTGTGCTGTCTCAGGCCTTATAATGGTGTGCATGGCTGCATGCAAGAATTTGAAAAAAACAAAAACAAATTATTCCATAAATCCTAAAGTATAAAGAAAAATCAGTTTATGACTGAATCATAGTAATTTAAAATATAAGCAATTTTTGAAATTAAATAGTAAGATGGCCATAAATTTCCAAATGTGTGTTTTGGTTATTTTGAAACAATTAATTACTTGGTCAAATTTTGCATTTTGGGGGTAGGTCCAGTGGGGGTGACCCTCCCTAATTATGGGAGGAAATCCATGTCTGAAATAATTTTTTTGGATTTCCAACACCTTATTGGAGTTGTTATTTATTTTTATTATTATCAATATCTTTGTTGCTTTTCCAGCTGGCTCTGAAATAGTATCTGGCTGAAATATTGTAAAGCAAATTGGCCAAAATTCTGCCTCATAGTGCTCAATGAAAAAATATTTTTTGTGAAATAATTCAAAATGAAGACTTGATTTACACATGTAGAGCACTTGAAAATAAAAACTTAAATCAAGCAATTAGAAAATTAAGTTTATGGGAAATGAAAAAAAAGTAAGAAAAATAAAATAAATCTATCAGACTTTTTGGAAAATTTCTCTTGAAGCAATTTTTTGGAAGTAAAAAATCTTCAGCCCACATCTATGTTTTCAATTTTCTTTATTCAATATTTAAGCAAAATGTTAAATTTGCAAACCAAGGGTTGAAAATGGGCGTGAAAAGCTGTTCACAACCCATATAAGTCATGAAAAATAAATAAATAAATAAATAAATAAATAAACAAATAAAGGGTAATGATAAATTTACAACCCTCAGTCATGTGGGAGTTGTTTAGGGCCCTACACAACCCATTTGATGCCTGAGGGCCCATACACAACTCCCAAGGGTTGTTCCAAACACAAACATTTAGACCAATGTACGGGGGTATATGGCCCAAGGGGTTGCATGTGTTTGGAACTGCCCTATGAATAAAGAAATATAAACATTTTGAAATTTGAAAAAATCAAAAAAATGTGCCCCCAAAAAAAATAAAAAAAATGGAAAAATAAATAAAAAGGAAAAAGATAAATACAATAAATCCCTCAAATAAAATACAATACAATGTGATGTTTTAATAAGATATAATCAAATAAAAAAATCAAAATGATCTTTGAAGGCAGAGGGAGGGGGGGGGGTGGCATGTCCACAGGTTACACCCCCCAATGTGAATCCTGGGTCCCACCAATTTTTATTTCTTTGTTTTAGTTGTTAATTATTTTATTTATTTATTCTTATTTTTTGGCCCCCAAATGTTGGTAGGCGTGTGGCATGCTACACAACTACATTTGAGCCGTGTACTGTACAACCCCACACAACTTAAATGTATTAGTGTGTGGTGCCACAAAACTACAAACCGTTGTGTGCAGGCTACAAAACTCAATAAGAGTTGTGTAGAGTGCCAGACGGCCCATTTGAGTTGTGTACACAACTCAAATGGGTTGTGAATTTAAAATTAACCATAAATAAATAAAGAAAACTGTGAGATTCTTTCCCCTAAAGAATTCATAATTGGTTGTGTGGCGCAGTTTGAAAACCATCTGTGTTGTGAACGGCTATTGAAATCTCAGATGGGTTGAAAAAAGCCCTTCACAACCAAGATGGGTTGCAAACAGTGGAACACAACCCATTTTGAGTTTTGAACAGGTCATGTAGGGTTGCAAATTTAACATTGCCCAATATTTGAATATTATCTGGAAGTCCCTTCAAAATTGTGGTTCATTCTCAATATTTGAAAGAATTATAATTTGGAATGTAGGAAAATCAGGAATTTTATAGTGAGAAAATGGAAAGCATTTTGACAGAGTGTCTTTTCCAATCTTTCAATGAAACTTCACCAGTAAAAAAAACCAAAAAGTAAAAAAAACTTTGGAGGCTGTATGAAAACTTCATATTTTCAAATGATATGTATTGAATGAATGAAGAATCAAGGAGAGTGGAAAGCTCACAAACTCCTAGGAATATTGATAGATTTTATTGATCAAGTGATTATTCTTACTTAATTTCATTGAAAATAAAAATCTATTTCCTCCTTTGTATTTTTCCATTTGCCTAAGTTTTGCTTTCCCTTGGTTCAAAAAACAGGCAGGTTAGATAGAATAGGGAAGGACTGCAAATTGTTGAACTTTCAGATTAATTTTTGGAAATGAGTGTGCCTTTTGTTGTTTTTCTCAGTCCCAAAAACCCCAGAAATCTGCATTTCACTTGCTAGAAAGTTCCATCAAGGAGCTCATGCCGCATGTATGACCAAGCTCAGGTCAAGATTTATTGTAGCTCAAATTCAAATTCACAGTGCATTGTCCACAGTGACAGTGCACCAAAAACCTTTTAGAGCATGAGAGTAGCTTCAAGTAGAGATTGGGGAGAGCTTCAACCAGGAATTTCCTTGATTTCACTTGCTAGCAAGTGCAATCAATTTTTTTTTTGGTGAAAGTGACTTGAAATTTACTTTAGTGCCCCTAATTTTTCATGATCTAGGAAAAGTAGGGCATATTAATTGTAGGTGTTGAACTTAACTCTTCAATTGAATTAATTTAAAAATAAAACAATGTATATTAATTACAAGAGATAATGCAACTTCCAATTTTTGACTTGATGCAAATATGCAAATTTTGTGGAAACACCAATTTCCTGATACAAGCTATTTTTAATTTTGATTCTTTTCCCTTTTGAAATCTTGAAGAAGTAAGAAAATCAGGGAAATATTTGAGAACAAAGCACTGAATCTGACTTCAAGGTGGTATCAAACTCTTTCCAGGAATGGAAATTGCCAAATATGATCCTTTTTTATATCAAGAGGCCATTATTTTCCTCCTTAGAATTATTTCTTTACAACCAGGGTTAAAATTATTTGGCCAGAGATCCAATATTTAATGTTTTTGAAATGTCTTAAAAACCCCCAACCACTTGATTTGTGTAATGATAGCACCTGAGAATATCACAATTTCATAAAATCCGGCATACCCCAGGCCTTTGAACTTCCTCAAGGAATTTTCTTTATTCATATTAAAATATTTTTTCTTGAGAAAATGAAAATATGGCCTTTGAATTAGGGGGGAGGGCTTGAAATGAAATCTGTTTCAAAGGTATTTAATTTTTTCTTCTGCAGGGGAAAGTTAAAAAATATTCATCTGGATTTCTCTCAAAGAGATTAAAAAAGAAAAAAAATACCAGAAAGAATTTCAAAGAGGAATCTATGGTTTTATCATACATTCAGTATCTCATTTTCTTTTACTTTTTTTATTATATTTTTTTCAAAATGTTTCCAACTTATCTGTTACCTGAAAAGTCAAACTTATTAACTTTGATTTTTTCAATAAGAATCAAGATAGAATTTGGTGATAGAACATTTTTTAAGAGGCTTGAAAAATGGGTGATGATAAATTCACAGCCCAAATTAGCCATGTGGCACGCTACATGGCTCAATTGTAGTTGTGTAGCTTCCAACAACTTGAGTGTAGTTGTGTAGCCCCAACACAATGGCCCAGGCCTTGTGGCACAACACCAGACTAAATTGAAGTTGTGTGGGCTTCTAAATGGCTGGAATGTATTTTTATTCTGTGCCACATGTCTTTAAGTGTTGAGGGACAAAAAAATAAATAAAAAAAATAAAAAGCTAAAATAAACTAAATAAAAATAAAAAAAAAAAAAAAAACAGAAATCAACCAAAAGATCAAAAAATATTAATTTCTTGGTTAAAAAAACAAAAAATAAAAGATAAAATAACAATGAGTAAAAATAAAGAAATAAAATTAAAAAAAAAAAAAAAAAAAAAAAAAACAAAAAAACTGAAGACAACCAAAAAACCAAAAATTAAATAAAGAATGAAAGAGTCTATGGAGCAGCCCTAAAAATAAAAGTTCAACTTGACTAGCCCTATAATGTAAAATTTCCAAAAAATACAAGTTCAAATTTACAAGCCCTAAAGTAAAAACACCAAAAAAAGACAAGTAACTTGACAAGCCCTAAATTGAAAACACCAAAAAAAAATTCAACTTGTGTTCAGCTGATATCATCACAAGAATTAAAAATACTCCTTATGATGGGATCAGGCCAACAGAAGTTGAACTGAATTACAAATAAAATCTCATTCATAACACTAACCATAATGATCTTAACTCAAAACACTCAACATAATGATGTTCAAAATGTGATAACCCTTTATATCAATAGAATTACAAGTTACCTGGATCAGAATTAAAAGTTATATGGAAAAAGAGTGATTAAATGATTTCTATAATTGACATCTATAATCTAGAATACAAATGCAGTTGATCTTTGAGATGATCAACCCAACAAGAAGCTTTCTTTGAAATTAAAGCAGAGGGTCTTGCTAGAATGGGAAGGATTGGAAGCATTTCTCCCCCAAGTAATAATACAACCAAGTGGTTATTGTTGAAAAAGGAAATATAAATAGGCTCCAATTGATCTGTAACACCTTTTTTCATGGGATTATAAGAAAAAAATGACTCCAGTGAAATGAAAGATATAGGTCTGGCATATGTGTAAGCTATTATTTAGCCCAAATCAAAGTTAGCCAGACATTTTGAAGAGGGAATCATTGCACTGATGTCTTCAAAATCAAGTATTTGATTAATCTTTTCTAACTATTTTGAACCACAAAGCATCTTAATGTAGCATGCTTCATGTTTATGCCATTTTTCAATCATTTCCTTCCTCACTTTAAACCAACCATGTTCATCATACCCAAGAAATTTAGAAATGAATCTAAATCTGCGATTCCCATCACCAATTGGATCACAAAAATCACCCAAGAACTTATGTAATTTCTTGTGTATTTGATTGAGGTATTTCACTTTGGTTTTCTATGATCAAAACTAACTCAGCCAAAGTTCTAAGAAAATTAATTAATCACATCAATACTCACCAAAGATGAGCTTCTGGTTGATTCTTCCTGCAAGTCTTCTTCCTCTGAAGAGGATTCAAGATCAAAATGAAGTAAAGCTAATTCACTTTCATTCCTTTCCTATGAACTATGAAATTAAGATTCTGATCCTGCAGAATTTGACTAACAATTAACAGCATATTGTCATAATTTCATTAAACCAAAAAAATGAACATTTCAAAAAAGAAAAGACTTACAATCTTTCATCTCTTCTTATGTGGTGCCCCTCCAATTCTCTTTTCCTGCTTAAGTTGCTTCTCAACATTTTCAAATCAAGAGTGATCTCTCCGGGTATCTTTCAATTTTTGATGTCCTCTGCTTGATCACAAGAATTTAGGTTCAAGTCTTGAATTTGATCAATAATTTGCGGTCTCCATCATCAAATGCTTTAACAGCCCACAATAATCTTATTCAGGGTATCCCAAGATCATTGCATTAAGCTTCTCATGTAACTGAGAATTGCTGAGAATTTCATCCACATCAACCTACAAAATTCACAAGGATCAAATATTAGTCAAGTAGGAATCATCATTCAAGAAGCATTTATCAAAAAAGAATTAAGCACAAAGTGCTTTGGACAATCCAACAATCCAACTTAAACCAACTTAAAGAACTAGAACTTCAAGTTTCATAATCCAACCTCCACTGAGGATGAACATCCTCAGGCCTCAAAAGATCCTTGGAACACTAGTGGATCACCTATTTTGTGGGAACAGGGAAAACCCATATTCTTAAAGTGTGACTTGATGCACAATTACCCATCATGGTTCCGCTTTCATTTCTAGAATTGTTCCACAACAAGTTTAATTTCCTCCAAAGACAACTGGTATCCCAACAGTAACAGTTCAGTAGGAAGAACCATTCCTATCTTAATCCAAGAGTTGTAAAGCTCAGCCTGAACCAATTTAATTTGATTGGAAACTGTTACCTCTATGTTTTGAAAAACATCCAACATGATTCCCAAAGAATTTGGAAGCAATAATTTAAGAATACCATGGGCCCCTTAAACACTAGATTTTGTTTTATTTCCAAAGTCATGCTTTTTGCAATTCCAAGCCATTACATGCGTATCTTTGATACAGAAGATGTCATGATCCATATACTAAAGCACATCCTCACGGTCTTCCAAGAAACAATGTATACAAGTCATAATTTAAGCAACACAAAACTAAGAAGATTAACAGTAGAGGAAGTGATTTGGCACTTACTCTAAGTTCCGCATCATTGAAATCTGCCTCCTTCTTGTTTTTGGAGGCCCCATACTTAGCCCACAGAGAAATAAAGATTTGCCACCCTTCAACATCATTATTAAAGCGCACTTTCCAGTTTCCTTGTATGTTTTTAGACAAGTGCCATTGACAATACTTTCTTGTAGACTCAGGGAAACTTTGTTCTATAGCACAAATCAAAGCTTTTTCAATGTCAATCAAAAAGAATTTGGGAAGTCTCTAAGGATCATAATACAGATCCTTTAGTGCATTTACAGAAAAACTGTAGAACTAAGACATTTCCCTTCTTATAAAAACAAGAACATTTGTGAAAGTTTTTTGGTTGGCTGTAATTCCTACAAAATGCAATAGGGGGATGTTGTACTTATTTGTTTTATAGGTACAATCCAACAAAGCAATATGATGGAATTGCTTGCAAAGCTTTAATTAATTGGGGTTAGCCAAGAATAGGGCCTCTAAGTGACCCTCTCTACTGAATTTTTCTCAATGAACCCAACCTGAATCACCAAGTTGTTTAAAGAGGACCACCATAACACTTTTTCCCTTGAGTTCTGCTATTGTTACCTTTTACGTAGTGTTATAGATTGTTTGGACATCAACATATTCCCTACCATCAATCTTACTCAATTTTATTTTGAGTCAAATTGTATTGAGAAAATCATTCATGCCTTCTTTTAAATTCAATAAGGCCATACCAGAGATTCTCATCAGGTGAGGATGACTGAGGGGTGTGGAGATGTTTCATGGTTATGTTGATCATTTCTTTAGTAGATTTGCCAAAAGGTGTCTACCTTTTTGCAACTTGCACGGATTAATAACTTGCACCCATCCTTCCTTGTGTGAGTTTACCTTGACCATTTGGTGAGCAAGTTCCCAGAGTACAAACCATGTCTATCACAGGCTAGATCCGCATATTTATCACACTATGAGTTGAGAACTTTTAAAGCATAACCATGCTTCATTGCCCATGTTTGAAAATAGTGTTTTGCCTCTTACTTAGTGGGAAAAGATCTCACAGGAGGGGGGTGAAGTGAATCTGTCATAGTTACATAGTCATAGTTACATATTCATAGTTCAGTTTCCATCAAATTAAATGAGGCAAAGACAAGAGTAACATAAAATGTTACTCACCACCCAAGGTTATGTCAATTTGTGAAAAATTTTGTTGCTCAGTTGTCACCCTAGATGAGGATGCAATTGGGCCTTCAAATGATTCATTACCAAAATACTTTTTTTCTGCAGCTTTGTTCATGGCACTATCAATTTAGACCTTCAAAGCAGCCATGTTACAAAAAGGAGGGCTTGCCACTGCTAAAATAATTAAGAAAAATGCAGCAGTATTTTAGTATTCAATCCAACTTTCAATTCAACAACTACCAAATTTTCTCACTTTTGAGTTGACAAAGATCAACTTTATTGGGACCTTTGTTTGCAGTTTCACTTTATTTTCACTTGAATTTCACTTTATTTCACTTCAGATTCACTTTAATTTCACTTGGGATTGCTAGGTGTGGTCCAAAAGTCCCACATGGTAGGTGTTGATCCCAATTTGGGTTGATGGAAACCAAATGTGGTCCAGGGGGTCCCAAACATTTTGGCAAACCCCAGGGGGGCTGTATACCCCCAAAAATTCCTCACAACCGCCCTGTACGGGTGTAAATGACTTAAAAACACTGTTTACATGGGGTATACAACCCCCCGGGGTTGCGACTGTTTGAAACAACACTGTCAACACCTGTAGACGCGTGTTTAGGCCTGCACATGCACTTTGGATGCTTGTATGAGCCCCCACGCATCCATTGGGCCGTTTAGGGCCTCACACAACTCCCACACAATTGGGATTTGGGAATTTATCATCACCCTTGAAAAGTTGATCAAATTCACAAGCTAAATCCAGGAATGAAAGTATTTTTAATAAAAAACCTCCTCCAAAGAAAGGGTTAATTTTATCAGATTTTTTAATAAACCCATGAATGCTGGAATTTTTCCCACCCCAGGATGCATGATGCAGAGAGTGCTGAACTTTATCAATTTTTAATCTATTCCCACATTATCCATTGGGTGATTTTAAACTCACGGCTACACGGCTATACCTGAGCTGTGCAGACCCCACATGTTTTGAGTGTGGTCAGGCTGCACTCTACATGGCAACAGGCCGCTGTGTGGTGGTCTCACCACTACATTTGAGCCATGTAGAGCCCCACAAGGGTTGAATGTAGTTGTGTAGCCATTCCGCACGGCTAAAAGGCTGGTGGGCAAAAAAAAATTAGAAAAAGATACAACAAAAAAATAAAGGGTATAAAATAAACCAAATAAAAATACAAAAAAACAGAAATCAACCAAAAGATCAAAAAAAGTTTATTTTGGTTAAAAAAAGGGTAATGTTAAATTTAAGGCTCATTGAGCTGTGTACACAGTTTAAAGTGGGCCGTGTGGCACTCCACACAGTCCAATCCAAGCATTGTACAACCCCCCACTGCTCAAAGAGTTGCGCGGCCAATCTAGCCTGGTCCAACGGTGATTTGGATTCCAAACGACTACATTCAAGTTGTGTGGAGTTTTACATGGCTCAAATGTAGTTGTGTGGCACCATGTAAAACCCCCCATAGCTCAAAGAGTTGTGCGGCCCACCCAGCCTGGTCCAACAGCATGTTGGATTCCACACAACTACATTCAAGTCGTGTGGAGTTGTAAATGGTGTGGTATTCCAAACCTGTCCTATAGCCATCAGACTAACTTTTGGAGTGTAAAAACAGCTCAAACCCTCAAATTAAACTCAGAAATGGATTCTACATCACCAATAACCTATAGTAACTCAGCCAAAGTACCCCCCTATCTCTCATGGATTAGAAGATACAGTCCAACAAACCTCCAACTGTGGCAAAATCATAACCAACCAGGTGTCACATCTATGTAGAAGACATAAGACATACCTTGCAAACCCTCAAGTACATACCAGTAACACCTTACCCTCAAAACCAGGACCATACAACCCTGTCACCTTAGCCAGAATACAGCAATACAGATACAGGAGGCAGTGCAGCTAGTTCAGCTCCTGTCACATCACCAAACAAACACGCAAATATACATACAGAAGGCTGTGCAGAAGTATACAGTAACAGTGCAGGAAGTACAAAGTGAAACCAGTATCAACCAGATCCAAACAAACAAGCAAATACACCTACACAAGGCTATGCAGAAGTATACAGGACAGTGTACGCAAGATGAAGTGGAACCAGTCTCAACCAGTTTGAAACAAAACAAGCAAATACACATACACAAGACTGTGCAGGAATATAAAGGACACTATAGGCAGGAGGAAGTGAAACCAGTATCAACCAGATCCAAACAAAAAAGCAAATAAACCTACAAAAGGCTATGCAGAAGTATACAGGGATACCCAGAAATACATGCAGGCATCCAGAACCATGTAGTATCAAACAATCCCAGAACCAAAACTTATGTAGTCAGAAGCATGTGATACCCAACAAGCCACCAGTACAATTACCGCAGGGCTACCCAGCAATACATGCGGGAAGGCAAGACCATGCAGCAAAAAACAAATCACCAGTAATGCACAGAAATACATGAAGGTAGAAGCAGTAGGAACAAACAAACCACCAGTAATGCACAGAAATAAACAAAGGTGGAAGAAGTAGCAGGAAACAAACCACCATTAATGCACAGAAATACATGAAGGTAGAAGCAAGTGGCACCAAACAAACCACCAGTGGATGCACAGCAACACATGTAGGGAGAAACAAGTAGCACCAGACCAAAAAGCAGTACTTCACAGGAATATATTGTCTCTGAACTTCACAGAAGTTTATGCAGGGCTGTGCATGCATGAAACCTCTGTACCAGCTTTTTACAACCAGCGGAAATGCCTCATGTAACTGTAAAAGCCTTTTCCAACCAGCAGAAATGTCTCATGTAATTGTATCTAACTTTTCCTCACCAGAACAGGGAGAAACCTCAGGGGCAGCCTTGAGCACACCTGGGGGAAGGAATTTTCTATTTAACAAGGGCCTCTCTGCACTATCCAAGTTGTATCATTATCCCACCCAGCTCAATCCATCCTAACCATTGGGGGTATCTACCCAGATAAAGATTATGAGTGAACCAATTATAAGGAAACAAGAAATAAGAAACCAAGTTATAACACACCTTTAACAAATAAAACCACCCAACAGGTGCTTGAATAAGGGTTTTTCTGTGACCTAATTATTCAGCACCAGATTAAAGGAAAACCACCCCTTAATCAATAAATAACCCTTAAAAAGAAAGAGAGCACAACAAAAAGGAACTACCAACCTATCCTCTACCCAGCCCCCTGTGGGTAAACCCATCCTTGGATCCTCTCCTGAACCATCCCTTTGATAAACCCTTGAATCCTTTAATAATGGGATATGGGTTAAGATCACATATATCTGATCATTAATTAACCAATAAACCAATACATCTGGTCTATTCTTCAACAAACCCTACCAATAAAAATTAATAAATAATCTAGGTCTGATCTGAGACCTATTTTAAGTCTCAAAGAAACCAGTAATCAATTTAAATAAATTATTGTGCAGACTTACTATAATACTAGAAGGGCAGGCAATCCAAAACCACTCTTAGTCTTACTAATACTCTAAAGGAGTAGAAGTAATACTAAATTCCCCTTCAAGGACTGCCAGCAAGCTATTTGCTACTTTATTTATATAATCACACAGGAGTCTCTGCAACATTTCAGTTTAGTCGTGTGGAATCCAAAACGCCACCTGACCGCGGTGAGCCAAAAAATAAATAAATAAATAAATGGAATGAAAGGGCACTAACATAACCCATGAATAAAATAAGAGAGATGTGAAATTCATGGCTCCAACGGTGTGGTAGTAGTGTAGTGCCCTACACGGCTCAAATGAGCTGTGGGGGCCCATAGATGGCTAAAAAGGGCCGTTTAAAACACAGGAAACCCCTGGGGGTTTTGTAGGAGCTGTGTAACCCCCAAAAACGGCAAATTTGAGCCATGTACCCCCTTACACAACTCAAAACCGCTGTGTTTGGGGGTGCACAACCCCCCAGAAGTTTTGCCAGAATTTTGGGCACCCCCTGGACCACACTTGGTTTCCATCAACCCAAGTTTGGGATCAACACATACTTTGTGGGACTATTTTTCCACACCTAGAGAGCCCAAGGAACTTTAAAGTGAAACCAAAGTTAAAGTAAAGTGAAAATTGAAATCATATAAAAATATGCAAAAAATTCTTTCTCAGCTCAAAAGTGAGAAAACTTTGTTTGTTCAATTGAAAGTTGGATTGAATACTGAATTATACCATTTCATTTTTTGCATGGGAACAGTGCAAAGCCCTCCTTCTTCTGACATGGCTGCGTGGAAGTTCTACATTGATAGTACCATTGACAAAACTTTGGAAAAAGAAAAAAAAGATTTGGGTAATGAAACATTGGAAGCCCCAATTGCATCCTCATCAAGGGTGAAAATTGAGGAAAAGAATGTTTCACATTGGGATTTGACCTCTGTTTGTGAGTAAAATTTTATATTACTGGTCTTTGCCATATTGAATTTGATTGAAACTGATGGAGTGCATGCCATCAATATAACTATGTAACTATGACAGATCTACTTGACCCGAGTCCTGTAAGAGCTTTTCCTACTAGGGAAGAGGCAAAAAAATATTGTCAAACATGGGAAATGAAGCATGGTTATGCTTCAACAGTTTTCAACTAAAAGCGTGAACAATATGTGGATTCAGCATGTGATAGACATGGTTCCTATTCCGGAAAACTTCTTACCAAACGGTCTAGACAAACTCACACAAGGAAGTTGGGTGCAAGTTTTTAATCCATGTAAGTTTCACAAAGGCAGACCCATTGTGGCAAATCTCCTATAAATAAACAAAAAATAACCATCAACAATCTGAAAATCCCTCTGTGCGTCCTCAACTGAGGAGAATCTCTAGGCAAGCCTTTGGTCTAATTAATGGAGGCATGAATGATAGGCTCAATACTCAACAATTTAAGAGAAAATTGAGCAAGATTGATGTGGGGGATTATTTTGATAATGGAACAATCCATAAAAATAAGTGGAGGGTGACGCTTGCAGAACTAAAGGGTGAAATTGTTATGGAGGTACTTCATGAACAGCTTGAAGAAACAAGTTGGATTCACTGGTCAAAGTTCAGTGGAGAGGGTCACTTGAAGGCCCTGTAATTAGCACATCCTGAGGCGGTAAAGCTTTCAAAACAATTCCATCATATTGCTATTTTGGATTGTACTTATAAGACAAATAAGTACAAAACCCCACTATTGCATGTTGTAGAAATGACAGCCAATTGGGAAACTTTAACAAAAGCTCTTGTTTTTATAACAAAAGAAATGTTTGAGTTCTACAGTTGGTCTGTAAATGCATTAAAGGAGGTGGCTTATGATCCTGAGAGACTTTGAAAAGTCTTTGTGACGGACTGTGAAAAATCTCTGATTTTTGCTATTTAATCTAGTTTTCCTGAGTAATCAAGACAATTTTGCACTTGGAACTTGTCTAAAAACATACAAGCAAACTGTAAAGGGCGCTTTTTTAATGAAGTTGAAGGATGGAAAAGCTTGATGAATCTGTGGGCAAATTATGTGGCTGCAAAGACCAAGGAGGAGGCAGAGGTCAATGATGCCAAACTCAGAGTAGGTCCAAATCACTGCTTCTTATTCTTCCTAGTTTTAGTTTCTTACCTTTTGAATTGTATAGTGTTTCTTGAAAGGCTATGAGGATATACTCAAGTATATGGAAAATAAAATTTTCCCTATCAAAGAGAGGTTTGTAACAGCATGGACTTATATAAACCCAGATTTTGGAAACAAGACAACATCTCAGGTTGAAGGGGCCCATGCAACTCTCAAACAACTCCTTGCAAACTCTTTGGGAAACCTATTGGATTTTTGGAAAAGCCTTGATTCAACAGTTATCAAGTGACACATGAACTGATTTAATTTGATTTGAAACTGTTCCATCAAGGCTTTTCCATGTTGAATTAAGTTAGGAACAGTTCTTCCACCTGAACTTTTACCATTGGTTTACAAATTGTCTTTAGAGGCAATTCATCTTATTAGGGAACAATTTGAGAAGTTCAAGCGTGATCATGATGGCAAAGTGTGCACCAAGTCATATTCCAAGACTATGGGTTTGCCCTGTTTCCACAAAATAGGTGAAATTCTAGCATTCAGAGGATCTGTGTTACCCAAAGATGTTCATCCTCAGTGGAGGTTGGACTATGACCCTTCCAGTTGTAGTTCTGTAAGTTGGCTGAAGTAGGATTGTTCAAGTTGAATGGTTCAAATCACTATGGAATTAATGCTTTTTGATTCATGAATCCTAATTCACTAATGGTTGATCCTTTTGAATTTTTCAAGTGCAATGTTGATGAAATGCTAAGAATTCCTGAGTTACGTGAAAAAGCAAATGCAATGATCTTGGAATATCCAGATCATGAGCAAAGAGGCCTATTGAAGTATATCATTTGGAAGATTACAAAATATTTATCAAAGCTAAGACTTGAACCTAAAGTCTTACAATAAAGTAGGGGCAGGCCAAAATTGAAAAATACCCAGCAAGAACCATCTTGGTTTTAGCATGTTGAAAAACAACTCAAGGGGGAAAAAAGGACTAGAAGGGCTCCAAACAAGAAAAGAAAAAAGATTGTAAGTCTTTTATTTTGGGATATGTTCATTTTTTTGGTTTAATGAACTTAGTTACTAACTAATGATGAATTTTTAGTCAAAGTTGGCAGATTCTGAATCTGAATTTCATATTTCAGCGGAAGAGATGGAAAGTGAATTGGGATCACTTAATTTGGAATCAGAATTCTCTTCAGAGGAAGATAACGTGCAGAAAAGCTCAACCAGAAGCTCATCTTTGGTGAGTATTCATTCAATTTATCTGATTAAAGAAATGCATACTAAGTTAGTTTTCATGATAGGGACCAAACTTGAAATACCTTAATCAAATAACCAAAAAATTCCATAAGTTCTTGGGTGAGGTCTGAGATCCAATTGGAGATGGAAATTGCGGATTCAGAGTCATTTCTAAATCTCTTGGTTATGAAGAACATGGTTTGTTCAAAGTTAGGAAAAAAATGATTGAAACATTAGAGAAACATAAAGCATGCTACATTAAGATGCTTGGTTGTGAAAAGGAGGTTGAAAATATTAAAAAAAGAATTGATGTTGAAGACATAAATGAAAAGATTCCCTCCTCAAAATGGCTGGCTAAATTAGATATGGGTCAAATCATAGCATACACATATTCCAGGCCTATATGTTTCATTTCCTTGGAGTCATTTGATACTTATACTCCAATGAAATGTGGTGTTACTGATCAATCAGATCCAATTTTCATTTCCTTTGAAAACAATAGCCACTTGGTTCTATTGGTACTTGGGTTAGAAATGATTCCAATCCCCCCCATTGTAGCAAAACCGCATTCCTTGATTTCTAAAAAAGCCTCTGGTTGGGTTGATAATCTCAAAGATAAACTGCAAATGTATTCTAGATTGTAATAGACTTTCACTTCATTTCATCATTGGGTTTCATATAAATTGAAATTCTAATGCAGATAACAAGTTCTATTAATATAAAGGGTTATCAAATTTTGAACATCATTATGTTGAGTGTTTTGAGTTAACATCATTATATTGAGTGTTTTGAATGAGAGATTAATGGTAAGTCAGTTGAAATTGTGTGGGGCTGATTCAATCATAAGCTTAACTTATGTTAAGCTTGGGATGGGATCAGCTTAACACAAGTTGAACTTATTTTTTTTGGTGTTTTTACTTTAGGGCTGGTCAAAAGACCTGTATTTTTTTGGGCACTTCTACTTTAGGGCTGGTCAAAAGACTTCTTTGATTTTTGGGCCATTTTACTTTAGGGCTAGTCGATTTGAACTTACTTTAGTGCTTGTCAAGTTACTTGTATTTTTTTTGTGTTTTTACTTTAGCGCTTGTCAAGTTACTTGTCTTTTTTTTTGGTTTTTTTACTTTGAAGATTTTCAAGTTTCTTGTCTTTTTTTTGGTGTTCTCAATATAGGGCTAGTCCAGTTACTTGTGTTTTTTTTTGTTCTTTTACTTTAGGGATAGTGTTAAAATGCGGATTCACTCAGGTAATGTGCATAGGAGTGTGTAATCCAAATGGGATGCAAAAATGAGCCTCAATGGACCATTGGACATCACGTGGGCCACATGGGCCTATGTGGGTGTTATTGGTTTTGGGCATTTGGGCGCCAAAACACGTTTTTATGGTCTTTTGGGACACGGGCCCTCACGGGACCGCCAGGGTGGATGGGCCACCCAGACCAGATGGGCTTATTTGGGCATATAAGGGCCCAACCTTTATTATGGACATACTTGGCCAGACAGGCTGGCCCGCCAAAGTATGTAATTCTCACAATTTGGGCTTGGGGCGGCCCGCTAGGGGCCGCCGCCCGCTCGGGGCCGCTGCCCGCGTCGTGGCCCGTTTGGGGCTGCCTGTGTTTCTTGGTATGGCCCACTTGAGGCCCAACAGCCCGCACGGGGCTGTTGCGCAGCCGAGGGATCCCGTGCGGTGGGATGCCACACGGGCCCGGCTGGTTGCGTCCGGCAACCAGCGCCATGGAGCCAGGGTTTGGGGCCCCGGCTCGCTCCCCCTCCCCTTGCTTGCTGTTGTGAGGGGGATGGGGGCAAGCTGGCTGGGTTGAACCAGCCAGCAACCGGCTGCGACAGTGTGGTTGGTCAGGGCAGGGGGGACCTGACCACCCCCTTTCCCAAGGAGGTGGTGGCACCGGCCGCAAGCGTAGCAACCGGCAGGTCAGGGGGAATTCATCACCCCTCCACCATTAATTGTGTGAAGCGACCGAGCAGGGGCGCTCTCCCCCCCCCTTTACCAAGGGGGAGGAGCGATGGGCCTGGGGGGACCTGATCACCTCCCAGGCCAACTTTCTTGACAACGCCCTGGGGGTATTGACCCCCAGGGCCCCTGGTGAGGGGATTTGACCGCCCCCACCAGGGATTCAAGAGAAAGAGGGGGGGAAAGCATGTCTGCTGGTCACACCCCCCCATGTGAGTCTGAGACCGGACCCAGGTGTGCCCTGGGTCCCACCTGGCCCATTTGAGGGGCCAGGGGCTGGCTGCATGAGGCAACCAGCCCGTAAACAACGTAATGAGGTCATCATGGCTGGTTGTAACGGACAAACAGCCAAGGAGATTTAACAGCAGACTGGTTCAGCCCCGTCACGGTGGAAAAACTGGAATTGACTGGAATAGGCCGGTTGTAAGGGTTCAGGAACTGAGGCCATGCGGGCTGATGTAGTCACAACCAAGTAACAAGGCCAGTAGAGCCTGTAGAGCTCTTTTGGGGCGTAAAATTTGCCTTTTGGCTTGTTGTATCATGGGCTCACAAGAGGCCAATCTTTTGTACTTAAGGAGCTCTTCTACCTGCTGTTTTCCATCCATTCATTCATCATTCCAATCAAATTCATCCAACATATTGCCCCATTGTGAGAGCCCCATTAGCCAATATTGACACCCAGTGTCCAGCATTTCTTTTGCTTTAAATAATGCTCATTTGCCTAAGCTAATTGCTGGCCATAATTCTAACACATTATCAGTACCATCATCATCATTATTTCCAAGCAAGATAGACCCTTATACCTTACTTTGGACAACCTCAAGGACCTCAAGTTTTCCAAGAAGATGTCTTATATCCCAGAGTCCAGCTCCACCAAGTTAGTTTTGAATAGTCAGAACTATAATGCTTGGGATGTCCTTATGGACAGTGAGTTGGATAAAATCTGTTGTGGGGTTATTATGATAGGAGATGATACTTTGATCAGTTCAGAGGTGGAGAAGAAGGCCTATCATCTTATTCTTAGACACTTGGATGAGCATCATGTAACATGGGTTGCTGATACTCTGTTGGCGGAACAGAAGAGGAAGGGGAGTGTTTTATGGAAAATGCTCAAGTCAAAGTATGCTGGTGACTCTGTTTATCAAAAGAAGATTGCTTTCAATAGATTGTTTAAGTTGAAATTTTGCAATTGTAAACAATTTGTGGGGGAAGCTAGATCTAGTATTGCTAAGTTCAAGTCATCTGGGCTGAACATGGATCCTGAGTGTTTGTCACTCTTAATTCTTCAAAAGCTGCCAAAAGAATATGAGTCCTTGGTCAGGATCATATCTCAGTTGGATCCCCTTCCAGGAGAAGAGGATGTGCTTAGAAGGATTGAAAAGGATGATCTTCAATTCAAGATGAAGGAGAGCACAGGAACTGCTCTGGTGGGAAAGACAGGAAAGTCTGGGAAGAAGGCAAAGTCCAAAAAGGATTTATCAAAGGTCTTGTTTTATAATTGTCAGAAGAAGGGGCACTATGCAAAGGATTGCAAGGAGGTCAAGAAGAGGAAAAAATCTGAGGAAAGTGAAAAGGAAGACAAAGAGGTCAACCTTGCCATGGAAAATGTTGCTATGGTGGCAGTGGATGTTTCAATGGAACAAGCTGTTGTGGAACAAGTCCCCAACAAGAAGGCTTAAATCAAAGAGGATCAAGAGATGAACTTGATTGATTATGAAGTATTTAATCTTAACCTTGAAAATGAGAACTTATCAGTGGCTGATAATTCCTCATTACTTACAGGAGGATTGTTGAAGGAGGATGTTCTTGTTTTGATTGATTCTGGTTGTACAGACCACATGTTTTTTGAGCCAAATTTGTTTTCAAATATTATAGATTTTGATGGTGTTGTAAATGGTGGCCAAAAAGGAAGAACAAACCAGATTAAGGGGATTGGAAAAGTTATTCTTGCAAATCACATGGGTTTCAAAATAATTTTTGAGAAAGTGTTCTATGTACCAGATTTGCCTTATAACCTTGTGTCTCTTGGAGTGCTCTGGAAAAAGGGTTTCCAGATTTGTTATCTTACAGAAGATAAGTTTTTTATTGATTCGAATGGGAGAACTATCCTGAGTGGACAAGTTCAGAATAAGTTGCTCTGTTCTGAATTGTTCAAGATTTCAGCTCTGAGCACTGTTGCTCACAATAGAAGTGGCCATAAGGTAAAGGACAGCAACTGTGAGAGTTGTACCTTAGGGGCCAAGACCAGGAATGTGTTCTAAAAGAGTAGAGACCTCACAGAAGTTCCTAGAGAGGAATTCTCCATTGATTTTGCAGGGCCATTTTCACCAGTGTCTCTTTGAGGGGAAAGATACTTCATCGATTTGGTTGATACAGAAACTAATTTTGTTTGGGTAAAACCAATAAGATCAAAGGATCAAACCACAGAGGAGGTTTCAGTAATCTTCAAAGTCTGGAAACAGAATGGTTTGATGAGGGAGATCAAGAGGGGTATTACTGATGGAGGGGGTGAGTTTTTGAGTAAAGATTTTGAGAAAATATTGAATGATTATGGTATCACTCATATAGTTACTACTGCTAGTACTCCACAAAACAATGGAATAGTTGAGAGGATGAATAGGACTTTATTGGACAAAGTCAGAACTATTATGGATCAATCTGGTCTACCAAAGTTTTTATGGGCTGAGTTGGTGTGCACAGTGTGTCTGTTGCACAATATTGTAAGTGTTAATGGGAAGTGTCCTCATTATCAGTTTTGGAAGTTGTACCCCAAAACATCACACCTAAGAAAAATTGGTTGCTTGGTGTATTATAGTGTCCACCATAATGAGATGGTTGTAAAGTTAGATCCTAGAGCCAGAACAGGGGCACTTTTGGGCTATGACTTAATAAGTAAGTCATACAGGATTTATTGTCCAGGGACAAGAAAGGTTATCCGTAGTAGGGATGTACAAATTGAAGAAATTAACGTTCCACTCAAAAGGGGTGAACCTAGTGCTGTTCAGGAATCACAGCAGGAAATAGCATTGGAGCCTATTTCCCCAGCAGAGGCTGGAGAGAATATCATTAGTGATGATATTGAGGTGGCAGACGTGCCACAGGAGGGTTCAGTACCCACTTCAGGGGAGTCTGTGGAATCAGAACCTGATGAGCCTCCACCTCCAGTTAGAAGGAGTGGCAGGATGAGAATGCCTGTTGATAGTTATGGGGAATGGAAGTCCCATTTGAAGTTGGAAGGTTTTAGGCTAATAAGGCCAGTAGATTTCAATTGTCAGATAATCTAAGGTGACTGATGAAAAGGAGAAACAATGAAAAAAAGTACAAGGATAACAGCTATGAACCTAATAAGGCCAGGTTGCGAGTGGGGTCAGACACAGAGCAGAGTGAGCAACAGATGAGGTCCGACGCAGGGTTGATGGAATCGTGAGTGGTCGGTGAGCGGTGAGGTTGGAGGGATTTGGCTTGAGGTTCAGTTGGAGGCATTACTGATCAGATTCTTTAGTTGGAGAGTACCAAGAGCGGAAAGAGGAACTTACCTGATCCTAGTACCCTGGGTGTCGATGGTGCAATCTCTTGGTTGCACGAGAATAGGAGACACCCAGGATCCAGGATCAGTGAGGTAGATAAGTTCAAGCTGGACACTGGATTTGAAGTTGGAGTATCCGCACTCGGGTGACAAGTCCAGATGTGTGGGTGTTGCTACGTCAAGGAGTCAACATGACAGAGGGAAAAAGAAAGACAGAAGGAAAAAGAAAAAGAGCTCATATACTGAGGATAAGAAAGGAATGCAACAGCACACAACACACAACAATGCAGAAAGGACAGAGGGTTAGTAGACAGCTCATTCTTAGCATTATCAGGAATCCAAGATTGATTCCAACATCCTCCCTTGCTGAGAATGCGTTCAGCAGAATCCCAGATTGGATAGAGAGGTGATCAGTTTGGGACGGCTGAGAGGCTTGGTGAGGAAATTGGCTAGATTTGCTTGTGACGACACCTTTGTTAACACGATGTTACCTTTTTCAATCTCCTCACGAATGTAATGGAATCAGAGTTCCATATGTTTGGAGTGGAAGCCGGAGTGATTTGCTTGATTCAGGGCCAGTTTGATGGCACCCTTGTTGTCTTCAAATAGAGTTGATGGGTTTGAACCGCTTCCAGGGAAAACTTGATGTATTAGGGAGTTTAGCCATGAGATCTCCTTCACAGCATCAGCCATGGCCTTGTATTCAGCCTCTGTTGTAGATAGAGATAGTGTTGGTTGGCGTCTGGATTTCCAGTTGATGAGGTTTCCCAACCACCTGATGGAGATTCCCAAGACTGATCTCCTGGTGCTCGGGCAGGTCGCCCAATTGGCGTCAGCAAATGCAGCGAGAGTTTTGTTGTCATGTCTGAGAAAGTTCAGCCCCCAGGTGGAGGTATTTTTGAGATAGTTGAGGGTCTTAAGAGCAGCATTGAAATGATGGTGGGCTGGCTTATTCAAGAACTGCGCTAGATAGTTCACGCAGAATGTGATGTTGGGGCGTGTACAGCAGCTTAGATGGTTTAGCTCTCCTATGATTTTCCGGTAGTTGTGATCCGACTTCTCAAATTCAAGATGCTCTTTGTCAGTTGCAGGCAGCAGCTTGCCGCCAGGCTGGAAAGGAGTGGAATGCGTTTTGAACGCTGGGAGGTTGTAGCTGGGAAGTATATGCTGTATGTAGGTGTCTTGGTGCAGTTTGATCCCTGTTGAGGTGGCTTCTACGTTCATCCCTAGTAGTAGTGAGGCTTGGCCAAGATCCTTGATGGTGAATTGGGACCCAAGCGCCGTAATAAATTCCTCCGGCTTCCTGCTGAAGACGGCTATGTCATCGATGTGGACATAGAGCCATGTTTCTTTGCTCCAGAACACGCAATGGTCAGCGTCGCAGCGGTTGAATCCAATGCTAAGGAGCCAGTCGGTCAGAGTAGTGTACCAGGCATACGGTGCTTGCTTGAGTCCGTAGAGCGCCTTCAGGAGCTTGAGCGTCTTGCCAGGGGTGACGTGGATGTTCAAAGGCGCCTTGATGTAGACAGTTTCTTTGATTGGCGCATTTAAGAATGCAGATTTCACGTTGACTTGGTGGAATTTCAGGCCTTGGGACGCTGCAAAGGAAATGAGTACCCAAAGTGAAGCTTTGTCGCCGGTAGGTGAGAAGGTGTTGAGATAGTTGCGGACCCATTGTTGGTGGAAGCCCTGGGCGCAAAGCCTGGCTTTGAACTCCGTAATCCAATTCCTTGAGTCCTGTTTGGTTCTAAAAACCCACACGCAGTTCATTGGCACGGATTTGGCGGTCGAGTCAACTTCTTTCCAGAAGTCATAAGATATGAGGTTGAGTTCCTCTACACGCATTGCTTTGATCCACTCGTTGCAGTACTTTGAGACTAGGGCTTCATTGAGGTTGGCCGGATCTTTGTATTCTGAGTCACAGATGAGGTATAGTTGAGTTTGACCAATGGTGGAGTCTTTGCAACGGGGACCCGGGAGGATGTTGTTAGGGGTTATGCAATTGTACAATGGGGTGATTGGTGTTGGCAAGGAGCTGGTGAGTGAGACAGAGGAGTCGGAGTTGGAGTTGTTGGGGGGGGAGAGGGAAGTGTCAGCTTCAGCTTTATCCGGAATGGAAAGAAAAGCAGGCCCGGATTTTGTATCATGCGACATGGTATGAGGAGAGGAAATGGAAGGAAAAATGGATTTGCAGAAAACAACATTTGCAGTTATATATATTTTTAAGGTGGCAGGATCTAAACATCTGTACAACAAAAAGTTGTTGACATACCCCAGCAAAATGCACTTCTTGCTAGTGGGGGCCAGCTTTGATTTGCAAAGATGCTTTGGAATCAGGGAGTAGCCAAGGCATCCAAACAGTTTGAGGAAGTCCAGGTTGGGATCTCTATTGAGCCAGAGCTTGTACGGGATGTTATTTGATCAGGTGCGAGACGGCAGAAGGTTGAGTAGGTGCGTGGCCGTGTTGACGGCCTCATCCCAGTAGGTGAGTGGCAGTTGACTTTGGGAGAGCAGGCATTGAGCTTTCTGGAGAATGGAGCGTTTTGTTTGCTTGGCTAGGCCATTCTGTTGGGGTGTATAGGCAGGGGCAAAGTTCTGAACTATACCTTGAGCTGAACAGTAGTCCTTGAGTGTGGTTGACGTGAACTCCCCTCCGTTGTCTGAGATAAGGGTTTTCACTTTCTTTGTCGTTTGTCTTTCGGCGGTGGCGATAAAGTTGATGAGGGCCTTTTCCGCCTTGCTTTTGGACTTGAGGAAAGATACAGCCTTGAAACCGGTGTGTTGATCCGTAATTGCTAGGAAGTACAGGTTACCGGAGCGTGATTGAACAGATAGGGGACCCACCAGGTCGAAGTGTAGGGCTTCCAGCGGGTCTTTCACAGCCTTGAAGTGGTGGTTGAAGGGAGTGGCTGTTCCCTTGCAAGTTTTGCATATTTCGCACACGCCCTCGGTGTCCTTGTTGGAAAGATTGAGAAGTTTCAAGACAGGTGGATTGGGGTGCCCCAGTCGGTGATGCCAATTGATCGCGTTGGAGTTGGTTTTTAAGAAC
Source organism: Puccinia polysora (assembly GCA_025617555.3). Classification (NCBI taxonomy): domain Eukaryota; kingdom Fungi; phylum Basidiomycota; class Pucciniomycetes; order Pucciniales; family Pucciniaceae; genus Puccinia; species Puccinia polysora. Next base: position 22,850,735 of record CM062623.1, read on the forward strand.
ACACTGGGGTCCTCCTTGGGTTGTATGAATTTCACTCCGCACAATTCGGTTAGTCTGTTGTGGGTGCTGCCTATAAAGGAGAAGTTGTCCAGGGTCACCTCGATTCCCGAGTGACCAACCCTATTGAATACTGCCTTCCTTGACTTCAGCTGAGTGAGGGATATCAGTGATTGATTTAGGGAAGGTATGAGAAGGACGTTTTCCAAAACCAATACCCTTCCTTCATGGTTCTTGATAACAGCACTGCCAATGTGTGTGGCTTTGAGACCAGTATTTGGAGCACCGGTGCCAACTTCAACGGCTATGGCTTTGGGTTGGTGAAGGTACTGCAGGTCGTTGAGGATGTGATGGCTTGATCCTGAGTCAAGAACGGGCAGTCTGTAGGACTCTTTGGAGAAGGGGTTTTTGAGGTAGAGTTGGGCATTGAAGTGGAGCTTGGCGGCTTCAGGTCCAGGAAGTTGGTCCTTGGATGTTTGACCTGATGCATTGAGATGGACAGCAGGCTTTGAGGAGTTATTGTCAGGGCGCAGGTGCGGGTGGAGAAACCAGCATTTGCTTTCTGGGTGGTCAGACAGTGGATTGTGATGGCCCTTAGAACACGGGTGTTTGGGTTGAGGACGAGATTTTGACTTGGAACCCGTTTTGACAAGAGCTGTGGGCTTGGGAGCGTCATTGTTGATTTCCTCGGGATTCTTACTTTGAGATGTTTTGAGGTGGATGACTTCTTGCAACTTGTTTAAGACATTTGTCGGATTCAGCAGGAGCTCATTGTTCAGAAGAATGGTATCAACGATGTGGTAGAAATTGCTGGGAAGTTTTGCCAGTATCATGTAGCTTAGGATTTTGGGTGGAACCTCAAGCTTGACAACTGACAGCTCGTTCATCGCTTTTTGGCATTCTTGAATTTATGTTGCCAAATCACCTTTGTATTGGGATCGGATGAAATTGAGCCAGATGCGGCCTTGGTTGTTGGTGGATTTGGAAGCGTATTGTTCCAGCAGGCTGTTCCAGATTGCATGAGGATCACCGTCATTATCTTTGTTGATGACAGCGTCAAAGGCTGTGTCTCCTGAATGTTGGATGATAACGTCGGCAGCTTTGTACAGCTTCTTCTTCTGAGGTGCATTGAGGGGAGAGGGCGGTGGTTCAAGGACGTAGTTCAGGATGCCTTTGCAACGCAAATAACTTCAAAGTCGGAGACTCCATGACGGAAAGTTCTCATCGGTGAGAAGAGGAATATTCAATTTGGTTGAGCTTGGGGCATCTTTGTTGTCCGACATTATTCTCGTGACCTGGCCTTTGGGACTGTAAATCTGAAGTTGGAAGGTTTTAGGCTAATAAGGCCAGTAGATTTCAATTTTCAGATAAGCTAAGGTGACTGATGAAAAGGAGAAACAATGAAGAAAAGGACAAGGATAACAGCTATGAACCCAATAAGGCCAGGTTGCGAGTGGGGTCAGACACAGAGCAGAGTGAGCAACAGATGAGGTCCGACGCAGGGTTGATGGAATTGTGAGTGGTCAGTGAGCGGTGAGGTTGGAGGGATTTGGCTTGAGGTTCAGTTGGAGGCATTGCTGATCAGATTCTTTAGTTGGAGAGTACCAAGAGCGGAAAGAGGAACTTACCTGATCCTATTACCCTGGGTGTCAATGGTGCAATCTCTTGGTTGCACGAGAAGAGGAGACACCCAGGATCCAGGATCAGTGAGGTAGATAAGTTCGAGCTGGACACTGGATTTGAAGTTGGAGTATCCGCACTCGGGTGACAAGTCCAGATGTGTGGGTGTTGCTACGTTGAGGAGTCAACATGACAGAGGGAAAAAGAAAGACAGAAGGAAAAAGAAAAAGAGCTCATAGACTGAGGGTAAGAAAGGAATGAAACAGAACACAACACACAACAATGCAGAAAGGACAGAGGGTTAGTAGACAGCTCATTCTCAGCATTATCAGGAATCCAAGATTGATTCCAACACCATTATGCTTCTGCGGAATATGAGGAAGATACACTTCAGGAACAGTGTATGCTTAATGAGATTCTACAGTTGAGTTCAGAAATGGGTAATAGAGTTAACCCAAATAGCTTTGGCCAAGCTATGAATTCTGATGAGAGAGCCAATTGGAAGACAGCTATTTTTGAGGAATTCAATTCTCTAGAGAATAATAGTGTGTTTGAAGTGGTTAAGCACGATTCAGTTCCAAAGGAAAGCCCATTGTTGGGTCTAGATTAGTGTTAACAAAGAAGTTTGATACTAATGTAGTTTTGAAGAGGTTCAAGGCTAGATGCCTTGCACAGGGCTTCACACAGAGAGAGGTTATTGATTACCAGGAGACTTTCTTGCCAACTGGAAGGCTGTCCACCTTCAGGTACATCATTGCTTTGGCAGTGGAGTTGGGTGAAGAAATCAGACAGGCTGATTTTGTGACTGCATACTTGAATGCAAAACTTGGAGAGGAAGAGACTGTTTATATGTCAATTCCTGATGTTTTCAAGGAATGGCTGGTCGAGACCAAGCCAGAAACTATGAAGAAAATCTGTGTGAGAAGTTTCCTCTCAGCAGATAAAGGGGAGTATTTCCTCAAGCTGTGTAGATCACTGTATGGATTGAAGCAAGCAGCTAGGTCATGGTATAATACTATGAGCATGAAACTGATAGAGATGGGTTTCAAAACAAGTTTGGCTGACCCTTGTCTCTTTGTGAGAAAGGATGCAATTTTGTTTGTATGGGTCAATGACATTATCATTATTGGGAATGGTAAGGAGAGAGTCATGGAGACACTCAAAAAGGATTTCAAGATAAAAGATCTTGGTGTGGCACAGCAGGTGCTGGGAATGAAAGTTAGTAAGAGCAAGAATGGGATCAGGTTGGATCAGAACCATTATGTGTCAGCTCTACTTAAGCAGTATGGCTTAGAAGATGCAAAGGAGTTTGGTACTCCAATGCAGTCTAACATTTGGTTAGAAAAGTCTACAGTGAAGAGCATCTAGATTTTGTTCAATCTGGGAATAATTACAAACCAGGGGCCCTGGGGGTATCAACCCCCAGGGCCCTTGGTGAGGGGATTTGACCGCCCCCACCAGGGATTTGAGAGAAAGAGGGGGGGGGGACAACATGTCTGCTGGTCTTACCCCCCCATGTGAGTCTGAGACCGGACCCAGGTGTTCCCTGGGTCCCACCTGGCCCATTTGAGGGGCCAGGGGCTGGCTGCATGAGGCAACCAGCCCATAAACAACGTAATGAGGTCATCATGGCTGGTTGTAACGGAAAACCAGCCAAGGGGATTGAACAGCAAGGGGCTGGTTCAACCCCCGTAATGGTGGAAACACTGGAATGGAATGGAATAGGCCGGTCGTTAGGGTTCAGGAACTGACATCATGCGGGCTGATGTAGTCCCAACAAAGTAACAAGTCCAGTAGAGCCTGTAGAGCTATTTTGGGGAGGAAAATTTGCCTTTTGGCTTGTTGTATCATGGGCTCACAAGAGGCCAATCTTTTGTACTTAAGAAGCTCTTCTCCCTGCTGTTTTCCATCCATTCATTCATCATTCCAATCAAATTCATCCAACATATTTCCCCATTGTGAGAGCCCCATTAGCCAATATTGACACCCAGTGTCCAGCATTTCTTTTGCTTTAAATACTGCTCATTTGCCTAGGCTAATTGCTGGCCATAATTCTAACAGATAGTCCATTGGATAGTACCAGTTTCTTTTGCTTTTTATTTATTTATTTATTTTTTTAACCAAAAAATGAACAATCTTTGATTTTTTGGTTGATTTCTGTTTTTTAGAAGGTTTCTTTAGTTTATGGGTTATTTTAGTACCCTTTCATTCCTTTTGTTTTGGCTCACCATGGTCTGATGGCATGTGGGATGTCACACGCCGGCAGACCAGGCTGGGCTGGCTGCACAACTCTTTGAGCCGTGGGGGGTCATACACAGCTCTGATTGGACCATGTGGGATTCCCCCCGCCCCATTCAAACTGTGTGCATGGCTCAATGAGCCGCAAATTTAACATTTCCCATCAAATAACCCTTCCAAAAAATCAAAGAAATCAAAAAATGTTGATTTTTTGGTTAAAAAAAAATAAATAAATAAATAAATAAAAAAACAAAAAAATGGAAATTTTAAATGGACTAGCCCTAAAGTAAAAAGACCCAAAAAAATTAGAAGTAACTGGACTAGCCCTAAACTAAAAACACCAAAAAATATTGCAAGTAAATGGACTAGCCCCAGATTAAAAACACCAGAAAAAAGACAAGTAACTGGACGAGCCCTAAATTAAAAACACCCAAAAAAAAAAAAAAAGACAAGTAACTGGACTAGCCCTAAACTCAAAACACAAAAAAAAGTTCAACTTGTGTTAAGCTGATACCATCATAAGGAATAAAATACTCCTTATGATGGAATCAGCCAAACACAAGTTGAACTCACTTACCATTAAAATCTCATTCAAAACACTCAATATAATGATGTTAACTCAAAACACTCAACATAATGATGTTCAAAATGTGAGAACCCTTTATATTAATAGAACTTGTTAGCTGCATTATAATTACAATTTATATGAAACTCAATGATGGAATGAAGTCAAAGTCTATAATCTCTATAATCTAGATGACTCCAATGAAATGAAACATATAGGTCTGGAATATGTGTCTGCTATGATTTGACCCATATCTAATTTAGCCAGCCATTGTGAGGGGGGAATCTTTTCATTGAAGTCTTCAACATCAAGCCTTTGTTTAATCTTTTCAACCTCCTTTGCTCCACCAAGCATCTTAATGTAGCATGCTTTATGTTTCTCCAATGTTTATATCATTTCTTTTCTCACTTTAAAGCAACCATGTTCTTCATAACCAAGAGATTTAGCAATGACACTAAATCCACAATTCCCATCTCCAATTGGATCCCAAACCTTACCCAAGAACTAATGGAATTTCTTAGGTATTTGATTGAGGTATTTCACGTTTGGTTCCTATCATCAAAACTAAATTGGTATTTATCTTTTTAATCACATCATTCAAATGAATACTCACCAAAGATAAGCTTCTTTTTGAGCCTTGCTGCACTTTGTCTTCCTCTGCAGAGGATTCTAATTCCAAATTAAGTGATCCCAATTCACTTCTAGTCTCTTCCTCTTAACTATGAAATTGGGATTCAGATTCTGCCAACTTTGACTAACAATTCATCTTTATTTAGCAACTAAGTTCATTAAACCAAAAAAATGAACATATCCCAAAATAAAAGACTTACAATCTTTTGTCTTTTCTTGTTTGGAGCCCTTCTATTCCTTTTTTCCCCCTTGAGTTTTTTTTCAACATGCTCAAACCAAGATGGTTCTTGCCGCGTATCTGTAAATTTTGGCCTGCCCCTACTTGATTGTAATACTTTAGGTTCAAGTCTTGGCTTTGATGAATACTTTGTAATCTTCCGAATGATATACTGCAATAGGCCTCTTTGCTCATGATCTGGAGATTCCAATATCATTGCCTTCACTTTTTCATGTAACTGAGCAATGCTTAGCATTTCATCAAAATTGCACTTGAAAAATTCAAAAGGATCAACCATTAGTGAATTAGGAATCATTAATCAAAAAGCATTAATCACATAGTGATTTGAACAATTCAAATTATGCCAACTTAAATAACTAGAACTGCAAGGGTCATAGTCCAACCTCCACTGAGGATGAACATCTTTTGGTACCATGTGTAAAGGTATGTATATACACGTTTTGCAAATTAGATAAAACCACACACACAACTAGACACATAACACAGATTATAGACATAATCTATGTAATATGCTAGTAGATCAAAGCCATCATGTATATAAACTAGTCAACCCGTTGATCCAAATAGGCCTCTCTTCATCAGATTTTGAGTCTATCTTTGTCAGTGGTTGATCTTACACCGTGGATTTGGTGATCCGGGCAGATCACTTAAAAAATCTAAATCATAACAGCTTAAAAGCCGGCAATTGCCAATCAACCAGCTGCTGGAAGAACAAGGGCCAATCTGGGTCAACAGCCGGTAGGCCCACTTTTTGTTAACCCACCGGTAGGTGGATGGCACTATTCCAAGACATTTTGGAAGACTGTGATGAGTCAGAAAAGGTCAGACAACAACTCCAGTTGCAGGAATCATCTTTATACTCAGCAAGGGAAGAGAGGCACTTAGCCAAACAAAACAACGTGAGCTGCCCCAGCATTGAATAACTGCTTGAAGTGATCAAAAACTTACAAGCGCGGGTAGAGCGATCAGAACTAGGACATCCACCTCACTTCCCCCATAATGACAACGTCGGTGGTGGCAATCCAATCACAAAGAAGTTCTTTGAAGACCCGGTTGCGGTACACCATACCATGAATCCCAAGAGGGTCATGCTTATGTTTGATGGATCAAACTACTCTCAATGGGAGGAAGCCATTGACAGGACCCTAAGAAGAGTCCTCCAGAGGGATACAAGTTTCCTGAACAATCCGACAGCCTTCAATTACCTGACTAGGGATCACAGAGAATCAATCACAATCCTAATTAGAAACACTATTGACAACACTCTCCTCAGTATTGTTGAAGGCTTGGGGACAGAAGATTCCCAATCACTCCTCAAACTACTTAAATAGAAATGTAGTAAGACTGACTGGCGCTATGAATTGGAAATCATTGACTGCTTCATCAATGCAATCAATGACAAGAGTGGTGCAGATGATTTCTGGGTCTTGGGATGGCAAAAGATTATATCCAACTTGAAGCGCGTCAATGTTTCCCTTGACAAACTGTACGGTCTTATAATCCAGGCCAGTTCAGTGACACTGAGAGAAGTTGATCATCAAAACTTCAAATTTGCTGTCAGTCAAAGCCTTGACAATACTTGCACCACACCAACCTACACCAAGGTCTCCGCGGTAATTCAGTTGTGCGCTCATAAACTCAGGACCCAAGCTGCTCTCCCCACAGGCACCCTCCTGTTCAATGTTGAGATGTTGGTCCAGGCCATCCAACACCACACCAGCAATAAGTATGTAACCCCGGCACTCCAAGCGGTCACTTCTGTTGATAGCCGTGCTAATGGTCAAACCAAGCTTTCAATTGACAAGGCGTGTAAATTCAAAGGAAAATTACATAATGACACCCTCATCTGCAAATTTGGCTACTCCCGCCATTACTGTGGAAAGTTGGGGCATTGGTATGCTGACTGCAATGACTTCTGGGACCACGTTTGTATGGAAATCATAAAATGACACTAAAGGGAAATTAAATTGAAATAAATTAAAATTCAAGTGAAATTAAAGTGACACTATAGGAAAATGCAAACAAACATTCCAAAATATTGATCTTTCTCAACTGCAAAGTGAGCAAACTTGGTAGTTGTTCAATTGAAAGTTGGATTAAATACTGAAGTACCATTTCATTTTTTTTGAATTATGGGAAAAGTGGCAAGCCCTCCTTTTTGTAACATGTCTGCGTTGAAGGACTACATTGATAGTGCCATGAACAAAGCTGAATAAAAAAGGTATTCTTGTATTGAAACATTGGAAGCCCCAATTGGATCCTCATCAAGGGTGAGAATTGAGGAACAAAATGTTTTTCATTTAGACATAACCTCAGGTGATGTGTAACATTTTATGTTAATCCGGTATTTGCCTTATTTAGTTTGATTGAAACTGAACTATGACTATGTAACTATGACTATGTAACTATGACAGACCCAATTTCCCCACCCCCTGTGAGAGCTTTCCCAACTAGGGAAGAGGCACAATGATATTGTCAAACATGGGCAATGAAGCATGTTTATCCTTTAACATTTTTCAACTCAAAGTTTGATAAATATGTGGATTTAGCCTGTGGTAGACATGGTTTGTAATCTAGGAAATTGCTCACCAAACGGTCAAGGCAAAATCACACAAGGAAGTTTGCGTTCCAGTTATGAATCCATGTCATTTGCAAAAAGGCAGACCACTTGTGGAAAATCTCCTACAGAAATGATCAACATAACCATGAACCATCTCCACACCCCTCAGTGCATCCTCACCTGAGGAGAATCTGTGGGTTAGCCTCAGAAAATCTAAAAAAAAGCATGAATGATGTGCTCAATACAATTCAACTCAAAAGAAAATTGAGCAAGATTGATTGTGGCAAATATGTTGATGACCAAAAAATCTATAACACTAAGCATAAGGTGTCTCTGTGGTAGTCCAAAGTGGTAGTCCAAACCTGTCCTATAGCCATCAGACTCACTATTCTAGTGTAAAAACATCTCAAAACCTCCAAGTAACCTCAGAAATTAATTCTGCATCAGAAATAACCCATAGTCACTCAGCCAAAGTACCCCCCTATCTCTCATGGATTAGAGGATACAGTCCAACAATTTTCCAACTGTGGCAAATTCATACCCAACCAGGTGTCACAGCTCTGTTGAAGGCATAAAGACATACCTTGGAAACCCTCAAATACATACCAGTAACAGTTTACCCTCAACAACAGGACCATACACCAACCCTTTCACATCACCCAGAATACAAGCAAATATACATACAGGAGGCTGTGCAGAAGTATACAGGAAACAGTGCAGGCAGGAGGAAGTGACACCAGTCTCAACCAGAACCAAAAAAACAAAAAAATGTACATACAGAAAGCTGTGCAGAAGTATACAGGAGAATTATAGGCAGGAGAAAGTGGGACCAGTCTCAACCAGAACCAAACAAACTACCAGCACCAACCCACCCCAGCACCACACAGAAATTTATGCAGCAATTATCATGGTATACAAAACAAGGTACCAGCACCAACCACCCCAGCCGCACACAGCAATTTATGTGTTCAGAAGCATGTGATACCAAAAAAACCACCAGTACAAGTACCACAGGGCTACCCAGAAATATATGCAGGCAGCCAGAACCATGCAGTACCAAACAACCACAGAAACACACAGCAATTTATGCAGCCAGTAGCATGTGATGCCAAACAGAACTACTAGTACAAGTACCACGGGCCTACCCAGCATGATATGCAGGCAGTCAAGACCATGCAGCACCAAAAAAACTACCAGTAATGCACAGAAATACATGAAGGTAGAAGCAAATAGCACCAAATAAACCACCAGTGAATGCACAGAAATACATGCAGGAAGAACAGTCAGTACCAAATAAGCAACCAGCACCAGACAAACCTTATCAGCACCTCACAGCAATTTATGAAAGGTTGTGCAGGCATGAAAACCCTGTACAATCTTTCCCAACCAGAAGAATTGCCTCAGTTTCATGCAGTGTCTTTTGTCAAACCAGAAGAATTGCCTCAGTTTCATGCAGTGTATTTTTCCAACCAGCTATAATTTATGATGTACCTGTATCCAACTGTAACAGGGGAAGCCCCATGGCACCCTCAGGGGAAGCCCTGAGCATCCCCTGAGCACAAGGTTTTCTATTTAAGGAGGGCATCTCTGCCCTATCCAGGTTTTATCCCCATCCATCTGTATGCCATCAACCTGCATGCCATCCACCTCTATGCCCTCAGATTCCATCTTTCCTACCCAGCTAAACACTCAATCACCCACCACCTGTAAGGCCCTCTTGGCCCAGATAAAAATAGTATCAGTGAATTAGTTATAAAAGGAAACAAGAAATCAGAAACCAATTTATTACCTATCTTTAACCAATTAAACCACCCACAAGTTGCTTGAATAAGGGTTCTTCTGTGAGCTAAATATTCAGCACCAGATTAGAGAAAAACCACCCCTTAATCAATAAATAACCCTTACAAAGAAAGATAGAACTACCAACAGAAACCACCAACCTTTCCTCTACCCAGCCCCCTGTGGGTAAACCCATCCTTGGGTCCTCTCCTGAACCATCCCTTTGATAAACCCTTGAACCTTTTAATATTGGGATATTGGTTAAGATCAAATATATCTGATCAATAATAACCCAATACATCTTGTCTATTCTTCAACAAATCCTACCAACAAAAAGTTAAATAATTAATCTAGGTCTGATCTGAGACCTAGATTAAGTCTCAAAGAAACCAGAAATAAAGTTAAATAAATTATTTTTCAGAATTACTATAGTACTCAAAGGGCAGGCAATTCAAAACCACTCTTAGTATATACTAATACTCCAAAGGAGAAGAAGTTATAATAAATTCTCCTTCAAGGAGTGCCAGCAAGCTAATGTACTACTTTATATTTATAATCCCACAGGATTATTTACAATTGGTGTCCCAACAGTGGCCTGTTTCCTTTGGATTTCATTAGTTCTCAAAACAATATTGGTGGAATATCCGCCTCAAGAATTTAATCAACATTCAGATGGCAGAAAGAAGAAACCCATACCAGATAATTGAAGACCTCAAGTACCAACTCAGAGGAATTCAAGATAATAACCAAGAAGCCCTATCTTCAATAATTAGGATGGATAAAGAACTGAAAGACAAAACCAGAATAACTAGTGGATCCCAGGATAAACTAGAGGAAGACCAGGAAATAAGTCAGAATCAGCAAGACCCTGGAGTAGAATCAATGGGGAACCTTTCCAAAATTACCAACCTCATAAACCAAATGATTGAAGAAAAAACAGCACAGCAAATTCCAGAAACCCCATACACCCAACCAAGAGCCAGATTTCAGACCCCAACCCCAAGATCAGCATATGGAATAATCCCAGCAGAAACCATGGAAGAATCAACAAAACCCTCCATCAGCCCAGGAATAAATATATATCCCCAAGCTAGAGAAGAAGGAAGAAGAGCTAATAGGAGCCAATGTGCTATAATGAACCCAGCCAGAAGACCAGTCCAGGATAACTCAAAAATAAACAATGATGAACAAGATGGAGTATTATTAGATGGAAAGAAATTTAACCTTGAATTTGATGGGACAGAAGTGGAGAATTTTATTAAAATAGTAGATAAACTGGAAAGGATCCAGAAGGCAGGAGGGATTGATATAGCCTTACAATTACCTGTTCTAGTACAAGACAAGAAGATCAGGGAATATATTGAAGATGTGGAAGGACATGAATATGGGGACTGGGACCTCTTGAAGAAGGAATTAAAAATTAAATGGGGCACAGCTACCCCCCATAGAAGGTTCAATGAGGAATCCATATCAAGGCTTCTCAGATATACTCAAGAGCAAGGAGGCATCAAGACCAAGCATGACTTCAAGAAATTCATTGGAAGTTATGAGTAGATGGTTATTTATTTCATCAGAATGGGTTATGACAACAACAACTGGGAAATTGAGGAAAACCTCTGGAAAGCCTTGTCCACTGATCTTAGGAGGGAAGTTAACAGAGAATTGGCCCATTCAGGAAGAATCAAGATTGCAAGAGATGGCAGATACCTCCAACCAGATTTGGATACCTTGAAGGAATTTGTGGAAATTACCTTGGCCTTATGGGATGTGGATGGAGAAGAAACCCCTAAACCTATCATCAAGAACTTAGTGGAAACCAAGAAAGAATTCAAGCTTCAGCAACTGGGAGTAGATGAGCTCTTGAAAATGAAGGAAGAAATTGAAAAACTCACTGTGGCTTTAAATCAGAAGCAGGCACCTCCTCACTTTGATAGGATCAACCAAGGAATGGCACAAAAATACAGACCCTCATCTCCCAGTGCAGGACTCAGATGGCCAATCAGATGTTACTATTGCAAGCATTAACTCCATACCCAAGTCAACGGTCCAGACTTAAGAGAAGACATAAAGGCCAGGAGGTTGTTCAAACAAGGACCCAACTATTACTTCCCAAACAGAGAACCCATACTTTGTAGCCAGTAGGAAAGTTTCAGAGATCAGGTCAAGAAATTCTCAGAGGCTCAACAAGTCCCAAAATTGGAGGAACCCCAGAAGCTGGAGGAACCAACCAATGTTGCAGCATTCTTGAAGACTGGAAATTGGGAAGCCTGGACACCACCAGTGGTAAATAAGAAGGAATCTCAAGCTCAATGGGGAATGAGAAGATCACAAAGGTTGGCTGGAAATCCACTAGAGAAGGATAAAACCCAGGAGGCACCAGTAGTAGACCAGGGAACTTCAGCTCCAACTAAATAAATAGACCCAGAACCAAGGAAGAGGAATACAAGCTATCCAGGAGCATGGGTGGAAATGGATCAAGATTCTGAAGATGAAGAAGAACCCCTCAAAGAACCTGTCAATGAACCTGTAGCTGAACCTGTGAAGAAGAACCCAGTAAATTCAGAACCAGTGGATACTCAGGAAGGGACCAAGATGGAAGAAATCTTGAAGAAGAAGATATTAACGCAGAACTTTAACCTTACCTTGGAAGAGCTCCTTTCAGTTGCACCAAATCATTTCCAGAAGTTAAAAGATATGACCCCTGAAGGAACCTTGGATTTGAATAAAGCCTCTAAATCAACAATCAGAAAAACAGTAGAAGGATAAATGGATTTCAGCACCACTTTGAAGAATATTCAGATGATGAATACCCATGCTCCATAGGCCACAACCTCACCTATGCTTGTCCATTGGTATTCATTGACATTTGGATCAAGGGGAAGAAGATCAAGGCTCTTTGGACACTGGTACTGAATTAAATGTCATACCAGAGAATTTGTCCATTCAGACAGGCTTGGTGTCCAGAGATCTATTCATGAAGGTTACAGGAATTTGAGGCCACTCTACTCCACTAATTGGATTGGCTGAAATAACAGTATTTGAAATCACAACTGGGGAACCAAAGTCTGCCCACTTCTTCATAGCCAAAGGTTCCATTCACATAGTACTTGGAAGACCATTCTTGGTGGACCATAAATTCAGGCTGGAGCTTTGAAAGCATAATGGGTAAGTCTTAAGCTATGAGATAGTAGGAGGGGAAAGTTTATGCATCCCAATTTTCTCACCAGATCAAGCTGGATGGCAGGTCACACCACCTAGAAGACCCATGGGTATGAACAGTATTACAGAAAACTTAGAGGAAGAAGAAGACTTGCACAGTCAACAGAACATACCAGAAATACACCTTGAAGGCTTGCCAGACCCCTGGGAAAATAACATCATCACCCCTGAAACACCAGTAGAAAGAGGATGGGAGGAAGTGCTGAAGAGAAAAGAAGTTGAAGAAACCTTTGAGGTATTTCAAAAAGTATTTGGGGGATTCTGGACCAACCTTGAAGTCATGGAAGGAACCAATTTGGAAGAATTACCTGGAGCAGGATTGGGAAACTCAGATTTCGTGGACTTAATCAAAACTTACACTGGGAATACCCTCTTAATTCATGGGGAATGGCCATCTCATCATGGAAAAGTCCCATGGATTGTTAGGTATTGCTTATATTGTAGAGAAGATTGGGCTAAGTCCTGGATATGTCATATGATAATGATGGACAAAGTTGTTCCAGACCATATCAGGTGGTCAGGATACTTGGAAGAATAACATTTCATTTTACATTTGGATGCAGAAGTAAGACTTCAGTTTCCACTGAAGTGCTGAGGGTAAGGGTGGACACATGTAACAACACTGAGTTAGGATTCATTATTTACACAAAAAGGAAGGAGTTGGTATCAGTATCTTTTATCTCCATAAAAAAAGAGATAAAAAAAGAGAAAAAGAAATTAAAAAATGTGAAAAAGTGTTGACTCACCAAATTATTTTTTATCCTTTCCTAACAAATTCAGGAACCAATAGCCAGAAATTCATTTTATTCATTTTTGGTATTCTCATAATTATGGAAAAAGGTTACATTGAAAAATAAATAAAATAAATAAAAAAGTAAAATAAAAAAAACATACACAACATTATTACATACATCCAATATATATATATATATATATATAAATGGTAATAGTAATTACAATGACAAAAACATCAATCAGAAAAAAAAAGGCTCCATGGCAATCAAAAAAGGGGGTAGCTGATGAAATTTCAGAATGATATTTCTGAGCTAGAACCAGAACTAGGAGAGGACAAAGTGAGTCATGGAAAAAAATGGAGCAGACAATTTGTTCAGGTTTAGGCATACCAGAGAGGAGGACAATATTGAGGTCAGCAGGGAAAAGCTCCAACAAAAAGGTTCTCAACAAGCACTCCTACAGAGATGAGAAATCATAAAAAAAAGAAAAAGAAGAACAGGATTCCATGACGCAAGTAAGTAGGAGAATTTCTTCTTGAAGTAGCTGTTTGATCTTTGCACCAGATTAGCCTTGAAAAGAAGGACTTGAGTATGTCTGAAGGTCTATTGTGGGAGATTCAGAACACGGTTGATAAGTAGGATCCGGGGTAGTCGAGATAAGATGAACCTTAAGGATCTTGAGGAGTCTTGAGTTCAGGGATGGAAGAAGAAGGTTTTATTGTCCCGGTGAGGTCAAGAGGAAGGAGCGTATGAGCAAGCCTTGCGCAGTCCAAGCGCAGCAAGAGAGGGAGAGAGAGCGGTCAAGGAGATATCTTCTTGGGAGTGCAGCTGCAAGGTTAGATTGAGACAGCCGCAGCAGGTAGGTGACAGAAGGATGAGTAAAAGGAAAAGTAATTAGTATAAGAAAGAAATAGATTAAATGGAAAGACAGATACAGAAAAGAAATTATATATATTTCTATATTCATTCAATTATTTTTTATGTATTTATTTATTTATTTCAACAGTAGCTACCAGCTTTGGGAAAAGGCGGGATAGCAGAGCTCAGAACCTATTGATTATTTCCAACAAAAAAAAAGGGGGGGAGAAGGAACTCACCAAATAAACAACAAGGATGAACATAAGTGGATGAGGGAGGGAGCACCTGCCACCAATCAACCCACCTTGGCAGGGAATCCAAACAATAGTGACCAGCAATGCACACCACCCTCCCTAGACATATGGAAAAGAGGTTTGGGCTCACAAATCCAGACCCAGTGGCAAGGAATGCAATCATTGGATAAAAAAACAAACAAATGGAAACAACTTACTAGTGATTGATTAGAGCAAAATCTTTTTCTCAATTGAATCCCAGTTTGGGAGGTTAGGTCACAACAACGGAAGATGGAGGGATGTTGGATGGATGGAGAAACAGTGGGATCAACTCCCCTTGGCCTTTTATAGATGGTGATGAGAGGGGAGGACCTTGCTCCCAACCACCAACTTCCCTGAATGCAACAATCCAACCATCTTGGATGGGTCCAAGCGGCGATACTGATTGTTGCGGTGAAAGAGCCACCGGCCAATTGAGAGAAACAAAGAAACAAACAAAATTGGACTTACATCCAACTCAGATTGCGCAATCCACTGCAACCTTGGTTTCTGCACAACCTGCATCATTGCTTGGAAGAAAGAAGAATGCTGACAGAAAAAAAATAGATAAAGCAGAAGAAAGGGGGAGAGGCAGATTCATGAGGAATCATCAATAAACCCAGGAAGAGATGACAACATAAGGAAGGAAAAGAGAGTCAATGTTGAAATCTTACGTATTTGTTTGGTCCTGCATATGACCTTTAAACTACAAGTGCATGCAGCGGGCTGAACAGCTCAATAAATCAAGCACTGCTTATGATCAACCTAGGAACTGCCGTTTAGGGAAACAAACAAGAAAACAAGAAATTAACTCACATCCAAATTGGATTGCGCAATCCAGCGCAACATGGTCCTGCACATGACCTTGAACTGCGCAAATCAGCTGCATCCGGTTTGATTTCCCAAGTGTTTTCTGGCAATCATGGGAAATTGAAAACTTGGAAGGCTCAGGGAGGAAAAAGAAAACATTAATCTAAAAAAAATTC